>JAAAKE020145514.1:0-13117 GCA_010014785.2 Anisolabis maritima | reverse complement strand
AATGGAAATTTATTTATTGTAGGCTGTGTGTAATTATTCCCCATAATTATCGAGAATCTTGTGAATGTGATACACAACAATGCATGTATATATATATATTACTTACACCCAGCCTAAAAGTGACTGAAGATGGACGAATCCGAAACGTTTCCTCTCGGCTCTATTTCATTGCTGAAATCTGAACTGAATATTCCACATCATTTTTTATATAAAATTAGATTTTTTACAAAGATATGCAGCCGTTTTATTTAAACTTTAATGACGACGTTTTGAGTGATTTATCAGGACTTTTTCAGTGTACAATTACATTAGAAAGCTGGTAAAAAAATTTGATTATATTACTTTTAGAGCGAAACGATAATTATATCCTTGACTAAACCTCAGCCTAATCAAATGATTGTAATATTTTTTATATAAAGTTTAATGTTAATGATAATTGCTTTGTTATTTGTTGAAATAGACTGAGGCATCAAAATAAACATTAAATAATTAATGAGGAAAAACCAATAACTTGTCAAAGTTGACATTCCTTCGGAAAATGTTTGTGTTTAACTTGAATAAGATATGTTAATAAAAAATCACAAGAAAAGAGGACATTTGAAGAATATCTTTATTTATTTATTCTTAATTATCTAGCAATTCCTTTTTCTAGCCAAGAGGTAAATAGAGAATAAGAAAAATCAATGAAACCAACCTTGATAAAAATATTTCAATCATTTGGTTCCCAAAGTGGGCGATATCGCCTCCCCTAGGGCAATGATAGACTGGGGAGGGGAGGGGAGTGTATTATAAAAATAAGGGTAAAAGACAATAAAAATTTTAAGAAAAAGTTGAAACTTTTGTGCTTGTATAATATTCATAAAATTAAAATTGAATAATTTTTAATGCTATTTGTGCAATTCTATTTTGTTATTTTCAATTCGCTGTTGATTTCGAAATCTTATAACTTTATTAAATAAATTTGTTACTTCATGCTCCAAGGAATCTTGTTTACAAAACAAGCTTTCCAATTGTTCTTTTAGAGTAAGTAGAAATATAGAGATTACAGAAATAAAGAATCTATATTTCGCCTTTCTTGTTCACTCATACAATATAGATTTGTAGAGGGCGAAGAGTATTTTTTTTTTTGGGAAAAGGGGGCGGGAGGCGAAAAAAGTTTGGGAAACAAGAATCTAGTCGAAACTAGAATCTAGTCCTTTAATATACAATGGACTTAGCTGTGTTTCATTTGGGTAAGAGGGAAAGGAGGCGACAGATGAATGGCATATTAGTAATTTATTCATACAGAGAGAGGGAGAGAGAAAGCTTTCGCTTCTTTTCAAATTTTTATATAAGAAAATTACGAATTAAGAAGAGATGAAAATATCCAAAAGACTATGATTAGAATCTAATTTGGAATAAATGGAATCATTAGTACTTCTCTTCTTCTATCTTGATGTAAATCTTAAATAAAGATGCGACCGTGAGAAGGACCAAGACGGTCCGGGCCGGGGGAAGGCTAGAATAAAGGAAGCAGAAGAAATGCCTGTTTTAGCTCGGCTTACTCGTGGTTATCATCAACGAACACACAAGAGATGAGCCCCTCAGTGTTAAATTATTAGTACTATTGGTATTCAATTGGTTTAAATATAAAACGGATGCTTTGCTTTAAGGTTATCCATGTTGACAAAATCAACACCTCTATCTAACATCTCGACCACGTGGTTGTTTACAATTTAAGGGAAGCTATGATTCCTTGTCTTTCGGGTCCGGGAGGCCATAAAGACATTGAATATAATTTGAATTGGTAAGACGTGAACCTTTATCTCCATATTAATAGGCAGATAAAGGAATAAGAAGGCAGATTGCAACAAAAAAAAGCCCTTGGATGCCAAAGGCAGTGAGACGTTTCGGACATTTATTAGTCCATCTTCAGTCACTCTATAAATGTACATACATAATAAAGAATACTACAAATAATTATAATTAGGTATGAGTTAATACTATTGACTATTTGTGATCAGGCCCAAAGTCATGATATAACAATGTATGTATACATACATATATTCTTTTTGTTTGTGAGTGACATGCGAGTATTATAATATATATTAATATATAATTATAATATAAAATATTAATGATTATCATTTTGCTTTATAAATTTCCTTATGTTAAAATTAATTGATATTAAATACTTATCTATCAATTTTGTTAAATATAAATATAATATAGGCAATCAATTTAATAATAAATTTTATCGCACAGGGCGGGAGGAAGAAAGAAAAAGAGCTTTACCTCTCCTCTAAGGGACAGGGACAGGGACTACAAACTTTTAAAAGATTTTTTCTGACCGAACAGTTTCGGAACTTTTTCATTACATGTCAATGTGCTTCGATCTTTTTATGTCACTGAATTATGTGCCTCCTATTTCTAAAACTTATTTTTGGAGAGATCTGTCCCCTTTTCTAATTTATTTTAATTTTTTTATTATTTTTAATTTGGTGTCGATTGACAGCAATGCCTTAATGCTTGCTTGTTTTTAGATTATGCTACTTGCTTTATTTCTACCCAAACGTTGGACTCCCAAAACCATATTACAACCGTAATCAGGAAGTTCATTTTTCTTTTACTTTTAAAGGGCTAAAGACCTACTTTAGGACCAGAGAAAGGAGGTCCGAAGGCCTGACCGGAGACAAGAGGAACAGCTATCAAGGTATTTGTTGACAAGCAAGGCCCTGCAGTGCTGAACCTCGGATGGGTGTCCCGAGAAATAAGATTGTTGAACGCTAGCTTCCAGCTTACAGCTTCCGATAATTTATTATTTATATGTACATATTGAAAAATTATAAACTCTAAATGACTTTAGCTACTTAAGAATATAACTAAAATAAAATAAAGTGAGTATTATTTTGCTAAGGCTTGACTTTCAATTGATCTTATTTTTTGCGCCCCTTTCAGAGTTTTCCCTTCTTTTAGCTCTATCCCTATCTGTCTTCTGGGCTCTTTGCGCTTCTCGGGATAAGAAAATTAGTGGACTACACATCTAGCTTAAAACTTAAGCTTAAATTCACCATTGATTGCTCTTCTGGGGGGATGAAAGCCCCAAACAATAAATTGTTTTTATTCCTAATCTATCACTGAAAAGAAAGAATTAAAAAAAAAAAAAAAAATACCTAATTTTTACAATAAAATTTTTTCCACTTATCCATCTCAGTATATATAAAATGATTTAAATTTAATGAATAATATAAACAAATAGGAATGCAAAAAGTTCACACAACTCCAATTGTTTTAGCATTAAAAATAAACATAATTATTTAAGTTTTTTTTTTTTTTTGAAATATTGGAAAAAGTTTTTCGTATTAGAGAGAGAGGGAAAAAAGGGACAGATAGAAATAGAGAGAAAGAGAGAGAGAGAGAGAGCTCCATGGAAAAAAGTAATGTTTATGTTTTTCTGGCTTTATTGGAGAACTTGATCGAGCTATAGAAATAAATAGCTTATATATCATGTTTTATTTCATTTCAAAAGCTTTTGTGACACTAATACTAGATATATACACGGTATATAAATATAAATGGAGAGAAAGAGAGGGAGGGAGCGCAAAACAATATAAAAATGTAATCAAGGGGAGGTGTGGAATTTTTCTCTTAAAACGAGAGGACAAAATTGCATAGAATTTGCATAACATTAAATAAAATAAATCTTTTTTTTTTTATTAAAAGAAGTCGATTAACATTTCCATATATGTATGAATAATATTAATATTAATAGATAAAATTCCAAATATAGATGAGAGTGTATTATTAGATGAATCCACGATTTTTAGAAATTTTAGAAATTTTTTTATAAAAGAAAATAAAGAGTTCTGTACGATTTCAAATTTTAATATTTTCAATTTCTCTGGTAAAAAAATTTATTCATTTCGGCTAATAGATTAGTCGCAATAAATTTTTAGTAATATATATACTCTATTTAATGAAATGCTAGTACTAGATTCTCTGCGGGCGGTTACATGCAGAGTTACCATGTTGTGTTTCAGTGACGGACAGTTTTCACAGTAGGAGGGGCTAATCGTATTAGCACAAAACGTGTATTTCCATTGAAATCGATTTTTTGCGATTACAATACTTCTCACTTGTATTACATATATAGGTTAGAGAAAGTAATATTATTAACAAGACCGAAGGGGACCGGAAATAGAAACAAAGCATACTGCGACTCTCTTGAAACCTTAACTATTTATAAAAACTCACAAAATATATTATAAAAAAATTTATTTAGTCAGAAATGATTGATTGACGGATGTTAAAACTTTTAATAAAAAAAAAAAGAAGATTTATGAAGCATTTATATTCTTTTGATCCAACAAAGTGAAATACAAATATTTTTAAGTAAATAATTAATATGAGTAATGTATAAAAAATTATTTAACATACAATCAAGGTTTGAATGATTTTATTTTCTGGAATATTAAGTTTATTAAAAAAAATGTTTTGTGTGGGGAGAGAATCTCTTTCATCTTTTAATTTACTTTATAAACAAATTTAAATATGCATTTTTTTTATATTACCTAATTTTGTTATGAGGCATTTGTCTAAAGATTTTTATATAATTTTTATATTGTATATTTCGTTGAAAATAAATTCAAAGAGAAAATTCCGTTAAAATCTCAGTTTTGAAAAATGTGACACGCTTTGAGTGCTTAGGGGTAGAAATAAAAAGGACTTAGAAATTTTAAAAAATAAATTTCGCGACGGCGAAAATAAGTACAGTCTCCTGAGAGGAGAGATACAAGTATAAAATTATTGATCCTAAATGATTTCTCGAGCTCCTCTTGATTCATATATATAAGATATAAACGTTAGCTTGGTCTCGGGCCCGGTTATATATATATATATAGCAGCCAAATTATTATTAATAAAATTTTGTGAGTAAATTTTTTTGCTGGTGAATCAAGCAACCAATGACCCCCGGGAGTCTTACCCGGGATCTCTAGCCAATCTGGGGCATTGGTATTTTTATTTTTTATAGCTCATATGATATATATATGGAAAAGTAAAAAGAGGAATCTAAGTAGCACTTGCTTTCCCCTCCCCTCTCCTAAATCATTCGATTGCAAATATTTATAGATTCATTCTCGTATTAGTACAAAATTTCATCCATTTTAGTTAAGGGATTCTGGAAAATTATCTTGCATAGAGATTTAGAGAATTTTTTTTTCGAAGCGAAACGTGAAAATTTTTTAAAATCAACTAAAAATCAGGTCTCATTTCTTTTTTCATTTATTTATAGCAAAGAGAAGGTACATCAAATTTTATTTAAATTGGATGAAAAAAAAAAAAATAGAGGAATGTTTTATGTAATTTTTCATTTTCCATTCTGAAAATATGAATTATCAAAATATTGATGAACACTACCAAACTTTTTTTTCTATTGATATTTGATAGTCCGTGAAAAATAAAAATTGGAATTTCTCATTAAAGTAGGCCTATAATTAATTTTTTTTAGAATTAAAAATTAATCTATCACTCTCTCCCACTCTATTTTGACTGATGGAATTTAAAATTTAAAAGCATACGTTGTTGCTACAGAAAATTGCAAACGAACTCTTCATAACAATGTCACAGTTAGGCCCCTAAATGACATGACAATATCACCTCGTGTCGCAAATTTACATGTAATATTAGTACTTTACAAAATAAGCGATTTAAAATTAAACTTTCAAACAAGCAGACTCCGATTCGGATCTCAAAAAGACCGGTAAAGAATGACGCAAACCAAAGCCAAAACGGTATAAATAAATATCAATAACGGAAATAAAATATAAAATTTAATAAATTGACAGAAAAAATAATCCTTCACTTGCTTGATTGTCTCTATTTAGAAAGAAGAAACAAGAGACTATTTGGCCTCAAATGACAAAAAAAAAATGCGTGGGAAAAAAAAACAATTTTATAGATAATAATTATTTTCTTCTTTTAGAGCATTTTTAAATAAAAGCGTTTTTTTTTTAAAGAGCCTTTTTTAATTTTATTTTTGGGGATAAGAGTTAAAAAAAAATAAAATCCACGAATAAGTAAAACTTAAAAATTCCTTTAGTATTAGTAACTATTTTCATCTTGGTCATTAGTGAAACGTTTAATTGTCTCAACTTATAATAACTCTCAAGATAAGACCAGAAATGTCTGAGGCAATGAGCGATTTTGATTTTAATTCCCAACACTTGTCATCACTCCCTAATGACACCATCAGCCATCATCTTCATCATTTAGACACAATGGAATCCATTTCTTACTTCGTCTAGTTTCGTTATAAATCAGAGAATCGGTTATAATAATAAAAAAAAAGTATTTTTTTTATAACCCTACTAAGTTGTGATAAAATTAGATTCCGTTTTTGGCTTTTAGATGGGGTGGTTTCAATTAGTCCGCGTTTCGCTAGTAATTGTTTCAATTAGTCTTGAGAGCTTTTACTATGTCTATTTTAATTATTTTGTGACTTGGCACTTGCAAGACAGACAACCCAACCTTAAAAGACTAATAGCTTTTATTTTGTACGCTTAAAATTTAAATTTGTTTTACGATTGCTTCTCCTTTTTAAAAACACCTTTATGGGGGTTATATTGTTCCTTTTTAACAATAAAATCTCACAAGAGGTTGGATAAATTTTATAGAAGAGGGAGAATCAAATATTATCCGTCCACTAGGGAATAATAACACTTCCTTCAACTTTTAATGGGAGAGTAGAATTTGGATGACCTCTAAGGGTGACGAAATAAAAAATGAAGCTGGAAGGGGATCTAGTGACGTAGAAAATCCTTTCCTGTTCTGAGTGATAAATATTTTAATTGTATTGGCTACCAATTATTTTTTAAAAATATGGACGGGGTAAATGGCCTCAGAAATCGAAAAAAAAACTAAAACAAAATGTAATTCGATGGCTCCAAGGAGTTTCAAAACATCCTCGGAATTAAAAATTAAAACAGATGTGATCATCACTTAAACGACCATCGAATTAAGTAAATTATGTAATTATGTAAATATGTCCTAAGTAGCTGGAAGATTATTATTGAAGGTGAAACAAGTCTCTAGCAACCCATTTTTATTATAAAAGCGATTTTATTTGCATCTTTTTGAACACAACTTTTTAGAAGATGGGCTTAAAAAGAAATACTTTTTTTTAGGCTCAGCGCATTAGTAAATTTCTCTATTTTTGATATAGAACTACAAGAGCCATTATTATTAATATTTCATCACTTTTATGATACGTTGTAATATTTTAGGGATATTATTTATATATCGAAATGTAGTTATGTAGCTGCGCGCAATGGCGTATTCGGGGCCCAGGGAAACCGAAAAAAATTGCAAAATCCACACCAAATTTTAATATTGTAAAAACCTGAAAAAAAAAAATTGGAAAAATAATATGTTTAAATTGAATAACCCAATAAGAACCTCTTACAAACAAATAAAATCTTACTCTAAAGAAAACACAAGAAAACTTTCAAAGCCAAGGGGTGTGGGTTCGGATCCCGGGCAGTCCGATGAAAATTTATCTAAATCGAATTGGATACCAATTGATTTAATTAAATAAGCTGGATCATTGTATTGTAAATAAATAGAGTATATATCGTATAATATCTATCGTAATCAGATGCCGAAAAGACAAAAACAAAAAAAAAAACACAAGAAAATTTTTTATTTGTATCTCCCATTTCAAACTCTCTCCCACCCCGAAAAAATTATAGACTCGCTACTGGCTGTGCAGATTAATTCAGAATAGAAGATTAAACAAAAGAAGTACCTGGGTGTTTTTTTCATTTTTAATTGCCCCAATCGCCATCTAAAGAAAAGAAATAATGCTTAGATGCATCTCTTTTGTTTCATCTTCTATTCTGAATATTGTTTGTCAATACAAATCATTTTTAGGGATTTTATTATTAAATAAAAACAAAATTTTTTCTTTAAAGTATTATAGAATGAATATACACCATCGAAGGCTGTGTAGATAGTTTAATATTCTTAAAATTTTATGTGCCTCAACACATAAATTTATTATGACCTCAAAATTTTTTATTATCCTAAAATTTTATTTATTCTAATCATGAACCTTTTTCTACTTTTTTATTTCACAACTTTTATGAAATTTTTATTTTCACTTCATCTCACAAAAATATCGATAAATAACCGAAATAAATGAACTCCTAAAAATATTACAGTGCATTCTTATAAAAAAAAATTTTAATCATAGTCAATCTCTACTTTTTTTTCTTTTTGATTGAAAGTCATTAAAGAACTTTGATCATAATCTTAAATCATTTTGAGGAAAAATAATATTAAAAAAAAAAAAGTTGAAAAGATCGTTAAGGAATGCGGTCTAAAATATCAAGAAATTATTTTTTTTATTTTTATAGATATTGAACACAATTCATCTTGCTGGAGAGTAAGTATCTAAAGGCATTAAGATAGATAAATTTAAAAACTTATCGTTAAATGGATTATAGAAAAAGACCTGAGAACATGATAAAAACAATTTAATAGCAAATGTGGGCTATTTTAAATTATAAATGGCGAGAAAGTGTAAGAGACGTCCGACTGGAGATGCGATATGCATCAAAGAAAAATTTATTTGGTCAACGACAGCAATCAAAGACCACGTTGTCTATTTAACAAGATATTTGTTCCTCTTTTCTATTGCTCTTTGTTCAGATTGATAAATTAGCTTTGTTTATATTTTATTTCTCCTACATATATATGTGATATATAGTGAGAAAGAATTGAGATCGCAAAAAAAATCGATGTCGAAATTTCAACGGAAATACTCGTTTTCCTCTGAGTTTAAAAAATGGGTCTCGAAAAATGGTCTGTGAACAATATTTTTTTGGGAACTAAAACCAAATCGTTTTCATCCTCAAGCAAAGGAAATGGAAAAAAAAAAGTTTTTTTTTTAAGTATTTTTCGGCAGCTGAAGCCATTAAACTCTGTCCTTATTTATTTATATTAATTGTTAGCCAAAATGAATGTTTAATTTAAAAAAAAATACTTCTATATTATTGGTATTTATTTGTTATGAGAAAGGACACGATTGAAGCCCGAAACGTCTTTTGATTTTTATTTAATTTCTCCTGCATTCTTCTATGTCTAGAAATTAAATTATGTGTTCCCATGTTAGATGTAATGATATATTTAGTCAATAAATTTTTTCAAATTCATTTAGACAGCCACATCTCATATTCTTTAGTATTATGTTCAATATCCGTTCTTTTTATTATGGGAAAAATGTCATGAGAGCCTCACCCAATTAAATTGAAGTATTGACAGCCACCACCATTTTAAGGAACGAGATGACCAGAGCTTAATTTAGTGGTTTAATTTTTAATAAAAGATTTAAGGAAATATTTTTTTTTACTTATTCAAAATCTTAACTTCAGTCAACAAAAAGTTTCCCCACCTAGAGTTCCGAACATAACAGGACTGTAGAAATAATGATTTGGTTATATTTAATAAAAATAACCTGACTTGCCTAGTTTACAGATTCAAAATTTAATTCCGTAAAATTTTTCATAATTGAATCACGCACCCTTTAGCAAGTTCCCCTTTAATGTCACTATGATGTAAAGTCTCTATTCCTTTTTTGACAATTTTAATGACTTTTGTTTGTATTTTCATGACAGTGATCTAGAGCCCCTTGCAAGTGAGAAAGCCATGTATGTAGCGCATGTATGTATGTATGTATGTATGGGGAAGGGAAGGGGGAAGCTATAAAATGCTGCAGGGGGTGGTGATGCTGGCCGTCCCCCTTGGAAACCGTGAAATTGACTGGCGAGGGGTTGGCTGGCGCCAGCCGGCTGAGTCTGACGGGCTTTAGGGTTGGGTTTAGGTTTGGGGTTTTACAGACGGGGGAGGCCTTGAGGGTCCAGCAAGCAAGCAACCGACTCAAGGAGAGATCCCATAAGCGACGACGTTCGATAACAGCATCTCTCGTCTTCCTCGTCCCCTATCTTCCTCTTCTTCCTCTTCCTCTCTTAGTCAAAGCCAATACTCGAATTTTGGTCTTGTCTTATCTGTTTATCGATAAAGGCCAACGAAAAGTTTTCTATTTCGCTTGTAATCGGGAAAACATTTCGATTTATCAAAATAAAAAGAGAAAAAGATGAAGGGGGAAAAACAAAGATCAAAAATATTATTTATAGTAATATAATTGCAAAAGAAATTTTTTAGATATCAAAAGATAGAGAATAAAATAAATACAAATGCATTTTTATTTTCCTAAGAGTATAACGCCCGAAGGGTTGTAAATTCTATAGGAAAGTTTAGTAAACATTATTTTTTGAGGTCCTCTGGGTCCTAAAAAATTTGTCTCTTTGTGTGTGTGTGTATATATATATATATGAGATGATTGCGGCCAAACACTCTAAAGGATAAAAACAAAATTTTGTGGATAGACTTTTAATGAAAAACCAAAGGGAACAAACAACAAACGACAAGTCTAAACTTGAAAAAACAGATTATTCTCTCAACTATTTTAAAGACAAAAAAACAACCTTATTATTTCGTATTTAGCGAAATAATTCTCGTATATAAAATTATTCTAATCATCAGTGTGAAAAATTGTTTATTAAAAAAAAATTTTATTTTACCATTCATTTAATATCTTCTAATTAAGAACTAGTATTAAATAAGTACCTGGACCATTATATCGAAAATAAATATATTATATATCGTTTAATGTCTATATAGCCTCAGATGCCGAAAAGACAAAAACTGGTATCATTTAGAAAAACAAACAATAAACAATTCTTGACATATTTTTATAAGAAATAATAAATTTATATAGCAATGTCCGTCGACCTTGAGATTCCGCGAAACTATTTTGGGGTTCCGTTTCTAAAATATTAGTAGGTATAAATGCTTCTCTCTCAGTTGTGCAGAGTTAGAGATCTCGCTTCACGTTCCAAGGTTCAGTGATTCGCTTTCCGTCCTGCGCGATAATACAAAATTTAACTTATATTGGATACCAATTAATTTACATTCAGGTGCCGAAAAAGACTAAAAAGCTAATTTAACTAATTTATTGGTTGTAATAAATTTTTATATAAAGTAGGAATAGAAAATTATAAGTCCCCAAATATAACAAAGATTCTTGAATAAATTATTTGTAGCTAATTTTTATTTTTGCCCTCTTCATTTATTCATTAATATTATTTTTTTTTTTTTTGTAGAGAGCGAGGATTCGCGTGATTTTCATAGAAAAATAAATTTGGCAAATCTCCAGGTTGAATAAGATCGTAGACCAGAGACTTGAGAAAAGAAGAGGAAATAAGGCAGGAGGGTAGCAGTATTATCAAAAATAGTGTTTCAGGAACTTTTCAATTTTATTTTATTGATGCAGAAAGTTCGTATTTGGTTGTTTTTTTTTTTTTTTTTTTAAGTCTTTGTCGGCATCTGAGGCCATTTAGAGTAATTGGTTGTTCGAAGCCAAGTCGCTAATGGTAATAAAATGAGTTGGTCATTTAGGACAACCTTCTATCAAACGAACGCACTTTGGAATATAATATATTGCATGTAAAAGATAAAGTAAATATATATTTCAATTAGAAAATATAAACAGGAAATCAGTGGCGGGATTTAATTTGAATTGAAGGGTGTGCAAAATGAGTAGAGGCATTCAATTTCACGGTGGTGGATTTTGAAGAATTCCTGAAGGGTGAGTGAAAGAGAGAGAGAGAGAGAGAGCATCCAAACTTTGACAGCCTTCTAAACGGTATTTATATTAAAAAATTTCAATCTCCTAAATGCTTTCATTTTATAAATAAAAAAAGTCATGGATTTATTATCCTATATATTACTAATTGAATGTTTCGGATCAAACTAGATTTTTAAAATTTTATTGGAAATTAAAAGGGATGCGAAGGCTGCTTGAGATAAGATATTGAAGATAATCAGAAGAAAAAGAAAAAAAATTTATATGTATTTTAAGTCAAACGTCGACGTTTCGGCCTTCCTCAGAACCGTGATAACCATAAATTATAATTTTTGGAATATCACTTTTAGCACGTTGATGAATGATTATCAAATTCCGGAATAAGGCCAAAATGTCGATTTAAAAATATACAATATATAAAATTTTTTTCTTTTTCATCCATCCTTAGATAGGATAATTAATTATGCAGCTAGGAGACCACCGAATCGTTTGTTTTCATTATTTGTAAGCTAGGACAATAGAAGAGGGAAGGGGGTCCAAGCTCCTCTTCAATTAACATTTGTTAAATTGCTAAATAAAAATATGAAATTAGAAAATAAGGAAAAAATACCTATATTTAAACAATGGAATATATATAGTCTGTTTTTTGTGAAATTCTAACAAAACTACTGATTATCCTCTAAATTTAGTAAATTAAAGTAAGTAAATTTTGTAGTTTATCAACCGAAGATGATAGATGCAGTTTCCAAACTGATAATTATTGTATTATTAAAAAAGAGAAGCGGAAAAAAATTCTTTTTTTATGCTTATTTGTAAATTCTTAATAATGGCCATAGTAGCTAAAATATTCTTAAATTAAATAAAAAAAAAAAAGTATATAAGACAAAAAAGAAAAACTTTCAATTGTTTGGAAAAAAAGGCTTGATTTTGCCATCTCATGGATATCTAGGAGACACCCCTCCATTCCTCTCCTGGCTACCCCCCTCCCTGATTCACGAGTTAAATTATCTCAGGAAATATTATAAAGCCAAAATGAAAAAATGTGTAATAACGTCGTTATTTTCACAAGCTCTCATATTTCCAATCATATAATGATATTTATAATTTTTTTTTAAAAACCAAATGAAAATTTTTCACCGTATGTTATTTATCTTTTTGTTTCGTTTATTATGAAAACAGAGCAAAAAGAGTTTTGTTATATAAAATCATTTTTTTTTTTTTTTTTTAAATTAATAATCCGTAAATATTTATATTTAGATAACATTTTTTATATATTTCATCATTCATTCGTCTTCTTTTTTTTTTTTTTTTACAAAAATTCAATTTAATTTATTTATGAGGGAAGGGGTGAGAGAATACCTCCAATTTCTTTGTGACAACTTATGACGTCATTTATTTACTTGCTTTGAAACAGGAACAGAACATACACATATA
>JAAAKE020145503.1:0-13118 GCA_010014785.2 Anisolabis maritima | reverse complement strand
AAAGGCATATTCATGTTCCATTATAAATTAATTTTTCAACCCTCTTGTTTTAAATATCTTTTTAATTGGGGAGGGAAAAGGCCGGAATACTCCATATATAAAATATTTATTTGAATTAGGTGAAAAATATAAACAGATTTGTCCTTTTTGCCGACGGTTCGTACGCCTATCGTGCACAGGGCTAATGAATGAAATTTTTATCATTGTTGTATACATATCGCAATAAGTTTTGAAGTTAAAGTGAAAGAGAGGAAAATTAAGAAAATTTTTTTTGATAATTGAGGATAACTGAAGACTCAAAATTCATTTTAAATTTTAATAATCCTGAGTAATAATCAGAAAACTATTTGCCATTTTGTAACAATTAATCTTTGGGGGTGATTTATTCAAATGAGGGAAAATTTTGCATCGACCTAAATGGACAATTTTAAGGATATTTGTCATTATTATACTTGAAATAATTATAGTTTAATATTAGATAAATTACTAGAAATATTACCATAAAATTAAAAAAATTCTTCCTTTGCACACTACAATCAATATAACATTATCGAATGCAAAAGAATAATTATTTTTCGAGCAGTAGTCGTTATTTATGCACCGGTTAATATCTGGTTTGTTATTAGCCTATTAAATTTAAAGACGATTTATTTAGGTCTGTCATTATTGGCCTCCGTCTCCGATTGACCTATCTAGATGGAGATTCAAATTAGGGATTAGTAAATAACAGGAGGGCTAATTAAAAATTCAAGAGCCAGTCCTTCATTAATGTCCTTTTAATCGGCCCGAGCGAGCGCCTCGCCACCGAAGGCATTGTCCCTAAGAGAGGATGAATAATTAACGAATTGTCTTGTCAAATGGAATTTGTTTTATTGCTCTGATCAGAAAAGAATCTCCTGCGAATATTAAAATCAATTGATCGTACACACACAAAAGTACGTACAGACAACTAACCATTTTCCTTCTGAATAAGCAATCAGCTTGATCGTTTTTTTAAAACTCTGATACTAATTTTTTATTTAAAAAAATAAGATATCATATTGTTTAGGTTATTTCCGAATTCTTGTCTCTTAAAAATTTTTTTTTCTCATTTTTGGAATTTAAACAAAGAATAATAAATTTAATATTTAAAAATTAATTTTATTTCTTTCTTAAAAAATAAAAATAAAAAAAATGGCTCGATATTCAGTTCGGTTCGGCTCGGTGAAGTTTGAATTTGAATTTATCCCTTTCTTTAAGTCTTTTTCACCATCTCAGGTCATATAGACTTTGAAATAAATCCCAATATTTATTTACGATATCTCTCAGCTTAGCAGTTTACAAATTTATTTCTTAATTGAACCGAACCGAATCAACGTTTTCTTTTATTTAACAATTCTTTAATTATTTTTTCTCAAAAGGAGTTTTTAGTTTGTAAATTTATAAACTAAATGGACTGAACCAAATCTAAATAGAACCAAAGTACTCAACTCTTCCGTTCCGAATCCATATTAGTTCCCCAATTACCGTTTGATGACAGATGTTTTTTTTTTTTTTTTAATAAAAAATTTTACTTTGCACAATGGTTTATTTTATTTTTACTTTAAAATCAACGACTTTTTCACGGTTTAAGTTCCATAATTTTGACAAGTATTTTTTTCTATTTGTATATGCCATATCAAAATGAAACTCTCCTGGTTTTTCTCAATGAAACCTCCCCCCCTCTCCCTCCTGAAATTGGGCAGCTGGCTGAAATTAAACCACCTTCAGGCTTAATTACAATGTTTCCTGGATTTAAGCCGGAAGTAGAATCAATGCGGCTATTTAAAGGAGCAAACAGAATTTAGTTACAAATTAAAATGTACTTAATCTAGAGAGAGTATTGATTGAACTTTATCGCTTATTGATAGGGGGCTTATGTCCATTATAAAGGCGTAAAAATCATCATTTCATCTTTATCTGAATATAATATAGAACAAACCCGCAAATTTAAGGGAAAATTTCAAATCCCTTCAACCAAAATTTGCTCTCACCGAGTAAAAGACCGATACTATTATTTTTGAGTCGGTCAGTCATGTTTTTTAATTTTAACATATAATAATTAATTATTAAAAAAATAAATAAGATTTGTCTTGTAGGATGATTCGCCTTCCTCCCATAAATTTATTTTTCCCTTCCATGTATTTAAACCAATATCTTAATTGAATTAAAATAATTTATTGAGTCACATATCTCTTTTAATTACCCAAATAAAAAGTGTTTAATATATTCATCTATCCATAAAACGTTTTTCATCCGATATTGCATTAATGAAGTGGATAGATGTTTTTTTTTTTTTTTTTTTTAATTCGGTGGACATCTTGGCAGCCACTCAATATAAATATTACTTGGCCAAAGGATTAGGCGAGGTGCTCTGGGCCCTAATGAATGGGAGGCTGCTAGGACCGATGTCGACACGGGTACTTGATGTTCCAATTAGAGTACAGCCCAGGCAGATGGGCGACCTGAGCTCATTTGCATTGCATCATCATAGGAACTCCTCTCTCGCTCTCACTTCTTAAGATACTAACCGAGACAAATGGATACATGCAGGGCGCAGGATTTTAGGCCAATTTAATAAGAGATTTCTTTTTTAAACGGGAATTTTTCTAAATACCTAAGACTTTTTGTTAAAATAATTCAAGATATGTTGTTAGAGGGGAAAATTACATTGACTGGTTGTCTAATACTTGACTAGAGGTATAAGTACGGTGCAAAGGGCAAAATACCCATTAGAAGAAAAAAGTAGTGTTTATTTGACCTTAACAGCAACATGAGGTGAAGACTGGCTTCGATTGGAAATGGTAATTTGAGTCAGTCCAAGTTGCAGTTGGGTAGCAAGCAAGCAGTCAAGCTCTTTTTGCATCTTTATTCAGTTTTTATCTTAAACTTCTTGTTATTTCTCGTCATCCTTCCTGTGAGGTCGTTTGTCCATTTTTTAGCTTTTTTTTTTTTTAATTCTGAACTTCAGTGAACAAGGGAGTTACATAATTTTTTTTCCAAAATAAATAGGAAATATGCCCAAAAAAAAAAGCGATAGATTTTATATATTTCTCCACAAATGAATTACGCCTCTCAATACCATGACTCCAATTTTAGGACGTAGATAGAAGATCATTTTTTGAATCAAATTTAAGTGCGGACATGTGCCCACCTTACAGTCCAGACCTTGCACAATCTGATCTATGATCAATCCTTAATAGGAAATGGAAGTTCTAAGAACTATATATACTAAAATTGGTATTTCATTGGGAGAAACGTGTTGATTAACTGTTTCATTGATTGTAATTATTGAAAATTAAAATTATTATTCTTTTTAGTGCATATTCCCAATTCAAAAAAAAAAAAAAAAAAAAAATGGGTACAGCCGAGAAATGAACCCGGCTGAGCGCCTCCTCTATTCGGAGATTTGAGATTTAACAGAATTATTGGTCGTCATGGCGCTCTTCAACCTGGTTCGATTCCCGGCCATACACAATTTTTTCAGAGATTTTAGTTAATAATTATTAATTATATCTTTAATTAGACTAGTATATGTTATATTAATATATAATTTATTATTTACCGAATGATAGGCATTTTTGAAAATAGGTGGTGGTTTTCTAATAAAGATCTAAAGTACATTGGATAAAAATATTTTGCGAGATGATTTTGTTTGATTGGACATAACTCGTATCCCTGGAGTCAATCCAGGGTTTTCCGCTTTTGCGCTCTCTATAAACCCGGGCCCTCGGGATTGATTTATTATTTATTTTGCAAAAAAAAAAAAAAAAAAAAATGAATTATTTTCTATTTTCTCCGTGAAAACGCAACGACAAAATGAAATTTCAAATTTTAAAGAGAATTTCCTTCTGCAAGTTATAAATATGAAAATAGCAACTATTTTATTTTGGCTTTATTTTCCTAAAGGCAGCTTTCTTCATCACCCATCCAACTAAACTGAAATTCGAAGTGTTTAGAATTAATAGATGTCCCGGGGAGAACAAATTCCAATTCCTCTCTTAAGAAAGGGAGGCGGTGAGTGATTGGGCGCCAAGTATGCAAATTGTCACCCCCCACCACAGAGGCAGGACATCATGTCAGCTGTCAACGACACTGACATTGACACTGACACCGACTCCTTTGACCAGGTGCCGCCGCCGTCGGCTCATTAATTCGGCCCCTGTAGTCGGTAGAAATTTGAAATCCAATCCGAGTGGCTCCATTTTATAATTATCGCTCATAAAAGTATTCCTTAAAGTTCAATCATTGATTGTTATCTTATTAAATGTCCCTAATAAAAAACACTGACATCTTGATAACAACGTCATCAGTAAGCGAGATGTTTATTGGTCCCCAAGTGAGAGTTTATTTGTATATAAAAAAAAATATTTGTTAAACATAAAACCTATATAAATGTAAGTAAATGCCAATTTGAAAATTAAATATTTGCTTTCTGTTTTTCCAACAACTAAATAAGTAGTCAAATAAAAAAATCTCTTTATTTTTTCTTTAAATCCTTTTGTAACAACCACTGAACTTAAGTAAACTTGAATGCTCATCAGCCAGCCAAGCCGACTTGAGGGTCACCTCAATCCTTGAGGTTCAGTTAAAAAATCAATTCACAAATGACTGACATTCATAAATGTGTTTAAATTGTATATGATAATCTTGCGCATGCGTAGGTTGGTTCGTGATGTCATTTAATTGTTGCCTCCCAAGCGGAAGTGTTCTAGTTTACCTAGAGTTGAGCAATAACTCAATCAATATTAAATTAAGTATTCAGAGGCAGATGGGCCTATAGAACAATTTGAGGATGCGGTAGGGGGGGGAGGGACAATTTTACCTGTGGGATAAAATGGAATGATACAAAGCCTACCTGTAGCTAAAACTTTTCTGAGAAAAAATACTTAATATATCTTTTATTATATTAAATTTTTTGTTTGTTTGTCGCGTATCGGCAGCTTCCTACAAACTTTTGGTTAGTGGGTGGGATCTTTGTGAAAAGAACAATCTTCACAATTTCCAAATGAAAATCTTCAATCTAAATCCTCAAAAAGGAGTAGGAGTTTTTTTTTAACAAAATATTATAATTTGGAGGGAACCAATGAATAAAATGATGCATCTCTGTCTTTATTGCTCCTATAATATCTTATAAAATTTTATAAATGATTGTCCGTACAGTATATTATATAGAATTGATAATTAATCACTTCTTCATGTAATGAGGCTTCAAAAATATTAGAAATAAAAATAAAATAATGTCAATATGTCTTGTTGAGAAGAAGAAAAATTATAGTTAATATTTATGTTTAATACACTGGATTTTTATTTTTCTACAAGTTCTATGAACTTAGGAGGTCATCACTCGTTTAAGAACTTGGACTATAGCCTTAACAAAAATAAATAAATAAAATAAACACTCCAGGAAAAAAGTATTCTTAAGAAATTTGCACTTATTATTCGTTGATGAATTTGGAAATTCTAGGAGGCACGCATCTAGACATCGATTATCATAAATAAATATATTCTATCTAGCATTTCAATTCAAAAATTAAAAAAAAAATTTATGATAAGATATACACTGGATTTACTGTGATAGTCCTGCGTATATCAAGGATAAGATATTAAAAACGCGCAGCCTTTTTATTAAGTTATTTTTATTTACGCTTTAACGCCAGCGATTCTGTCTTTATCCGATCTTTTTCATCGTACAATGACTTTAAAATCTTGCTAACAAAAAGGTTTGATTGCATTGCTTGTTGAGCGAAACCATAAGACCGAATCGCTGACGAAACGTCGTCGTTAAATAAAAATATTTTAATAATGCGCATTTTTTATATCATGTCCTTTCAAAAAACTCCAGACTAATCAAATTATTGAAAAACTGAATCCTTTAAAAAAAATAAGAAAATGATTTAAATACGCGAAACAAAAATTCACAAGGGATATCGGTTATCCTACAGCCCAGCCCCATCATCAGCCCAGGAACCTTTTTGTATCTGGAAACGTCATCACAACAACTGGCTACTGACGAAAATATCCAACCATACGATATAGAGATAAAGATTTTTTGTCTAAGCGCCAACTTATAAAATGCAAGCAAAATAAGGTGGAATAACTTAAAATCACAGTAGAAAGTGCCTCCGTCCTAGGCATACAACTTGAGGGGATTTTATTGGATTATTATTGCATTTTATAAGTTTACGGCAAATTTTTTTATCTCATTATCATATGGTTGGATATCTTTCGTCAGTAGAATTACACCGTTTGTTGTAATGACGTTTCCAGATTCAAAAAAGTTCTTGGGCTGGGATATAACCGAAATATTCCTTGTGGATTTTTTGTTTTGATTTAAATTTGTTTGGCACAATAGAGGATTAGAAAAATTTGTATATTTTTTATTTTTGTATTGAAATCTGCCCAATTAAATATATTTGAACAAATGTATTTTTTGGATTGAGTCGGTAATAATAATAACTGCTACAGGAAAGAAAATGAAAATCGGATCATCAATATTACAGATGATTAGAGAAATAATAGAATTTGAGATTTCTCAGCTCTTCGCACATAATCTTTGAATCTAGATCTTGAAATAATTTTGAAGTAAATAGTATATAAAATTCTATTTGATTGCAATTTCTAATAATTTATTATTAACTTCTTATTATATTGTTAAGTTTGAAGTTGAAAGGTCAATTCGCTTGATGACTTCACACTCTCATTCTCTCACTCACCGGTTTGCTCATAAATCACAAATCGAGACAAAAACGGCTTGTTCATCGGCGAGATATCCCGTTCCGGCGAGTTTGTTGACACTCGAGTTGGTTGGGAAGGCGACGTTGTACCGATGACGGGGCGAATTTTGGAACAGACGAGTGCTAATAGCTCGGGAGATGAGTATCAATGAACACCCGGTGGGGGAGGAGACCTTCAATGGATGGATAATTTGAACATGCAGTAGGAAGATTCCAAAGACAACTCTTGACGAAACAAAAAAAAAAAAAAAAAGAAACAAGTGTAATTTCCGTTTGAAAGAAAACACTATAGCACTTGTTGAGAATTTTTTTTAATATTATATATTTATCATTATTGTGATCAAGAAGAATGGGCATTCAAGCTCGATTGCTTAAAATGCATTCTTGCAATAAAAAATTATTACATGTCTGAGGTGAGACGAGCGATAAACGATGGAAATGAAGAGCAATTTGTGATGAAAAATCGCTGGTAATTGTAATTAATATAAATCCACTTAATCGTCATATTAGTTAAACGGGTCTCGTTGTTGATTAGATCAGTGATAAAAAAAAGCCAGAGGGAGGAATCCAGGATGCTAACTTGTTTGAGAGGTTGGGTGGTCCCGAGGAGCATGCTTGTGGGGTGCGCTACCAAATAGTCCCCATTGCTAAAATGAATAAAACTTCATTTATTTTCATAATTTTTACCCCGGTATCTCTCAGCATAGAATCTACCATCTACTTCAAAATTAATTGGACAACTCTATCTTTTGATTCTATATTAAAATTTTTCTTAAGTAAATAACAAGGACTGCCCATTCACATTTTCAAAAATCTTATGTTTCCCTATTTATTCATTATAATAGGTTTTTGAGAAAAATTTGTTTTAACTTCTGTCATGTGAAACACTTGGTACAAGCGCTTAGTAACCCTTATATATATATATATATACACTTCTCGGGTTATATTGGTGTTAAGTTTCATCATTTTCTGATGAGCGGTTCCAGAGATTTAAGTCAAAATAAAAGCTACACACACATATATATATATATATATATGAAACTTAACAACAATATAACCCTAGAAGTATATATATATATATATATATATATATACAGAAGAGTAACCCCTTCTCTGAAAAATGAGAAAAAAAATAAATAGAAAATACTTATTTAAATAAAAATATCATTTAATGACATTTATCCATATAGATATAAATTTATTCTCTTCCCCCTCCCCGTGATCTTGGTGGTATTTTTTTCACTCTGCGATTCGCTTAATATACCTTCTTAAGCACTTCTAGGGTTATATTGGTGTTAAGTTTCATCATTTTCCGATGAACGGTTCCAGAGATTTAAGTCAAAATAAAAGCTACATATATATTAAGGAGGTATATTAAGCGAATCGCAGAGTGAAAAAAATTACCACCAAGATCACAGGGGGGGGGAGGGGGGAGAGAATAAATTTATATCTATACGGATAAATGTCATTGATATTTTTATTTAAATATGTATTTTCTATTTATTTTTTTTCTGAGATTTCAGAGAAGGGGTTACGCTCCTGTAAACAATTACTAAAAACAAAATATTTGTTGACTTTAGTGATTTCAACATCAAAGTTATAAAAGTCGACCCTGAATGAAATATCTTTGAAATCCGATAGAAGTTTATGCATTAAAGCCCAAAGAAGTTTCAGAAAAGGAACACTTTTATTTATTTATTTATTTTATAGCACATATATAAATATATATGTATTTTGTTTATTTAATGAAGAGGCCATTAAAGGGTTTATATCAACAAATTTAATTGATTTTTTTTTTCAATGAAATAAAAATTTTAAACTGGATCAAAGTATTTAAAATTTTATTACTTCTGAAACTTATCTAAAATTTGTTCGTCTTGAGAAATATATATTCCCTATATTTCGTTGATAATAAAATTAAAACGACTCAACGACGTTGGTGGTGGGATCACCGGTCCCATTTCAGCTTTTCTTTTTTAATTTCTAACCATCAATCGACATCTCTAAATTTTTTTTTATATTATTATTTTTACTAACGACCGTCCATTTTCGATTAAATGAATAAATTCCATTTTTAAGTAAATTTTGTGTTAGAATAATTTTTTTCATTTGTGATAGCTGAATCAAATTTAAATAGATCTTTATATTAAAATTTACAAAAGAATAACATTTCTTTATCAGTTTCAACTTTTTCTGATTTTTTTCAGGCTGATCGGAAATTTTTAATTCCAATATTTTCTTGAATCTGTTTCCAAAGTGGATAAAAATAAAATTTACTTATTTATTTATAAAGCTTACATATTAAATTTTACAAAATTCTTTGAACTCTTTCTCTCTCTAGAGCCAGACAATATTGAAAAGTCAATATTACTATGATTACAATACCTCCCCTACTCTAATAAGGTTGGTTTAAATTTAATTCAACCATATTTATTAAAATTATTAGTTAGTGCTTGCCTGTTAAAAATCTAAAATAATTATTATAACTCATTCAATTTTTATTAGAAATTTTTTTTTTTTTCGAAAATAATTTGTCAGTTTCTCTCGGAAATTTTTGTCTGGATTTATAGGCTAAATATACAGTTTTATTTTATAAGCAATTGAGCTGGCTGCTCCTTCTCCTCGACCCAAGCTCGAAGCGAGAAATTATTTTGACAGAATCCAAAGGCGCAAATTATAGTTGATTCAGGGTATTTGCAGTTTTTGATTTATTTCATCTGAAAAATAAAACAAGTGCCAATGATTTTAAAATTTTTCCCGCATTATATTAATTAGGCTCAGGCCTGATTTTCAATATGTTAGAGAATAAATAAAATAAAAAAAAAAAAACAAAGATTTTTTGTTTAGTGGTTACAAAAATCATTTTCGTTTGATCTTTTTAAATGAAAATAGAAATAAGCCGGAGGTTGGAGTCGATATATTTTCCCCTTCCGAAAATATAAAAATTACTTTGGAGAAAGTTGGTTATATGCTGGCCACATGATGTTTTCAAAAAAGATTTAGAAGTTATTAGATTGTCTTGAGCTAACTGAATAATACAAATCAAATGATGAATAATTTTATATATACTTCTATATTTTTGTTAAATGTTTAATATAAAAAAAAATTTATTTATAAAAAATTTCTATCCTCATAATAGAGATAGCATCGTGGTATTTTTTCTCCTGTTCGATAAACGTTGGCATGTTCTGTTTGTCCCCAATTGTCCATTATCTATATTATGCGTTGCATGTTTTCGGAGCCCACATGCCAGCCTTTCCTCGGCCATGTTTCGTTTACCTATAAATAAATATCGCGATAAAATAAATAAATGGAGGACCCCGGGTCGCCTCTCGGTCCAGATCATCTCGACCTGCACGCCTTGAGAAGAGAACTCCCCAAATGCCAATCAAATAAATGCCAAGACACACCTTTGGGACAAATGCCTTGCTCGCAATTAAGTCTTTTATTCCCTTCATATTTTAGCAACGCTTTGCTATTCCTTTAACATTTATATCTATTAAAATGTCAATTGATTTTTTTTCTCTATAGATAAGATCTTACATCGTAGAAGAAATCTTCTCCAAAATGCACATATCTTGAACTATTATATATAGTATTTCAAACAAAAATATAAATAAATTTATATCAGTTCCATTCCATAATTTCATTCTATTTTACTTTTCTCACCAAATATATATTTATATATACATCCAAACAATGGAATCAGCCTCCTCAAGCAAAGAGCTAAAAGTCTTTCCCCCCCTCTCCTCGTGTGAGACCTTCTTTTCTCCCCATAAGCGTCTGTCCTAAGAAACTTTATTTACTTATTTGTTTTAGGCTTCCTCACAATCTCAATGATATCAATATATGAGTTCCTGGCTTACATCACTTATTTTTTCATTAATTTTTTTTTTATTTCTTAAATATTTTTGGTGATTTTATTTATTTTTTTTGTAATTTTTAATTCGGTTATTTAAACTACTCTAAGTATATTCTCGCATTTTATTGTATCTATATTACATTACGATAGTTTAGCAAGGATAGGGTATAGATAGATACGAGGAAATATAAAAAATTCCAGCTTTTAAAATAAAACTCAAAACTTCAAATTTAAGGGCCCTAAGAGTTTCTTTCCCCCCTTGATGAAAATATTAAAAAAAAAATTTTATTATCTTTGACTTTTTTTATATTTAAGATAAACGGATTTACAATGGCAATGGTGCGTACATTTTTTTGCTGAAAGGTAAGAAATTCAAATAACTACAGCACTTTTTGATTTAACGCATGCGCAGTTGTTAAATTTTCCAGAATTAACAACTAAGTAAGCGATAGCAGTTCTAGATGTGCTCTGGAACAATTAATCGAAGAAATCTATTGGTGATTTAGTCATTTGGTTATTTTTAGACTGGGAGGGGCGCGAATTTCCAAATCACTCTACGCTTATGTTTTCTATTGTTTTGAATATTCAAACTGATGTAAGTTATGTGAAAAGGGTAAAAGAATAAAAAAAAGAAAACATCAGTTGCCAGGCCTCTGTTCTGTCAGAAGTGATACGTCCGTCTAATTTGTATGTTAATATTCCCTTGCCCTCTCATATAACCTTCATTTTATTAGTCCAGATAATGAATTGAAGAGATTTGGATCATTTAATGACATGGAAATTCACTTTAACAGGTGACATTTATTTAGGCCTGAAAAGGCTCAATGATGTTTAGTTTTTTTTTTTTCGTTTTCTTTTTCGACCCTATTATTATTAAGCAAAGAAAATTTAAGGATAAATTACACTTTTAATGCATTTAAAGGAATGTTCAATTTAATAACATGCTAGTGATTATCTCAAAGATTAAAATTTAAAAAAAAATTTTAAACAAATAAATATATAATAATAGATAAATTTTATATTCATCTTTGGTTTTTTGTAGATCTATTCGATTCATATAAATAAATATTATAAATGTATGTCTTGAACCTGCGATTTGAAGCCAAATATTATTTTTAATAATATAATTATTGACGAGTGTACATTTCCCCCCCGGGAGTTGAACCCTGGACATCGGTATGATTCTTTTGCACCAGTCAAAAAATTTTTACATTAGATCTATATATATTGGGATGTGAGTTTTTTGGTGGTCTGGTGCAAAGGAAGCACCCGATGCCCCGGATAGACTGGAGATCCCGAGTACAACTCCCGGGAGCAAAAGGTCGTTTGATCCACCAACTAAATATACACAATTTAAGAAATTTTAATATAATTAGTGGAGAGTAATGCCGTTGTGACAGAATTAAAATTACAATTTTGTTTCATATTTTATTAAAAAAATGATCGCAAAATAGCAAATATAATATTTTAAACAGAGGGTGTTTTTTTATTATTTCAGTTTTTCATGTAGATTACATGTTAGGTCTGTTGATATTAAAATCAAAGGTAATCTCTATTTATTTATTTTTTTTATCTATTTTGACCGATGAGCTCATTTAAGTTTCGGTGAATGCTTATAAACATATTCAGCCCCCGAAACAATAATTTCAGTAGGAGAGAGTATTTTTATTTTATATATCTTTCTTAATAAGGGGGCGGATCCTAATATTAATGAGTAAGAAAAAAGTTGAAGGAAGGTCGTAAAGTAGATAAGTGAAGTAAATGACTGTTTTCGGTCCTATATATTTTTTTGTCTCTATCGACCGAATAAAATATTTTTCTTAAAAACATAAAAAAAAATTCCTATTTATTCCAACTTCCTATAATCTCAAAATTTCATTTTATATTTTTTACCGACCGCCTTTTTTTACTATTATAATAATAATTTTATAATATTCAATTTGACTTTTCAAAATTTATTCAGGAATTAGGTTGACGATGACGTTGCTCATATGTCCATGTCCACCCTCCATGCAAAGCAATTATACTAATACATGTGAAATTGTTATCTATTATCCTTCACTACACACTTATCTCTCTCTATCTTGGCATTTTTTATTTAATCTCGAGAAAATTGGCTCATGTGCCAAAGAATTTACTAATTCTTTTGTTACTCATAATAATAAAATTTTATCTATTGTTAGAAGGCATCAATAGCCCTCTATTAAATAATAAATAAATAAGATGGGTTGGGTTATTATCTTTTAACAATAATCCTCTTTGGAAGAGGTTTGACACCTCTCTTCACCTTGGCCAAGGCCACTCATCTATCCATGTTCTTTTATAATTGTTAATTTTATTTTTAACGAACTTCATTCGATAATAAAATTGATAATTTACTTTTACTCGTCTTGCCGCTCCTGGTGGTATTATATAAAATTGCTTTTAGAATTACGATTATTTTTTAAATTTTACTGACAATATATTTTTTAAATCACTTACATACAAAGGCGGATCATTTT
>JAAAKE020145492.1:0-13118 GCA_010014785.2 Anisolabis maritima | reverse complement strand
CATTTATTTTTCAAATTTTATATTTTTTGTTTTTGTTCTTTCTATTGATTTTTACAAAATTTTACCTAAAGTGAAGTAATGCTGACTTGTTTAACTTAATAATATTTGGCGAAATATCAACTTTATCAAAAATATTTTTAAATTTGAAACTTTAGCTAAAATTGTATAAATTTTTAAAAAAATTTAATTTTAATATTAATATTATTTTGACTTGGAAATTAACAGGATTACTTACACAAGGAATGGAACGAAATTAGCATGATTCCCGAAAAAAATAACATTTGAAAAATAAGTGATACCCTAATGAGCATATATGGTCTTTAGAATAAAACTATTTGGCCCCGTGCATAGAAGAGGCTAAACAATTTTTTAAAAATTTAAAAAAATTTCTGGCAGGAAAATTTGCCCTAGTTAGGGAATTCCCCATTTGGATATTAAAATTCACTCTAGGGCCCTGATAATTTTAGGACCTAGTTTAAAAACTATTTTTAATATATCAATGTTTTTTTAGAATTCCATTGGTACAAGGAGCTAAATATCTTGTAATTTTTTTTTTTGTATAATTGTACCTATACAATAATTAATTAGAGATATGTTTTGTTAAAATATGTACCACTATATGGTAAGATGTAATTCAATAGATTGAGGTCGGAAAAAAATTTTTATATTGTTTTTTATTTTATTTTATTTTATTTATTTTTTGGGAACACCCAATAATGAAAAGTTTGCGAATCACTGCTATTACATATATTATATTTGTAATAAATTCCTGTTTTTACAAAAACTAAAGAATAACGTACTGATTTGTATCCGTAAATTGTTTGTACTGACTATAAGTTTATTCCAAATTTCATATTTTTTGAATTCAGAATGTGCTGTATCATAAAAAAACCAATTTTTAACTTTTAGCTTATCAGGAGCCCTTCAGCTGGTATTAAACAAAGCTAAGCAGTGACAGTGCAGATCCTGGAATGGGAAGTCTAGTGGAACAAGCTATTGAAATGACCGCTTCTAAACATCGATATCGAGAAATCATTTTTTTATCAATTAGTATTATCTTAAAAACCGAAAATAAATTAAAATAAAAAATTTATTTTATTAGATCGTATTGCTTACCTAATCACTTTAGAGATAGTCATAAACATATAAATGAGAAATTAAAAATTATTCAAAGAAGTAATTATAAGATAACTATTATTATATAAGAAATCCCTTGTGTGATGGTTCGCTTTCTTCGGAGTTTATAGCTCCAGGTGAAAATATTCAAAGAGAAATGAGTAGTATTAAGAATTTTTAAAGAAAATTGATGATATGATAAAATCTTGATATGGTTACAAGGTCTCTAGCTAAGGAATACTTTCGAGTTATTAAAAAAAAAGTGCTAATATTTTTTTTTAAATTTATCCATATTTAAAAGAATATGAGTTGATATTTAGATAAATATTAATGTTTTGTGTAGACTATGTTATAAGGATATCTTTTAATCAGAAATGATTTAAAAGTTCATAAAAAAAATAGTTATTAAAGAGGAAAATATGGTAAAAAAATAGAATTTTATTAAAAACATCATTTGAATACTTGAAATCAAAATAATGTTCATATAAAAATTATAAAAAATACTTTCTCTCTATATATTTCATATAAAGGTAAGAGAAAGTAAAAAGAATGGAATAAATATTTATGTATTAAATAGTGGAGTTACAGGGACTAAATAGTTTTTTTTTTTCCAAGAATTATTGAATTTATTTTTGGTCAACAAATAACCTAATACTTCCTAGTTAAGAGATGGGGTGGATCGCATTGAGATGATGAGGATAGTTAGCTTTTGAGCCGAGATGGAAAAAAAGATCAAATAAAAATCATTTCGTGAAAATTTTTTACTAAGAAATATTTTCATTTGGACCGTATAGCCCCACCTACCGGAATCCCGTTTATTTACCTGAGATGCTTTCGTGAATGGAAACACACACTTCAAACCCAGCTCACTTCTGGCCCCTATGGAGTTACTTGATTTCCTTATCTCTAACTCCTCCTGTAAATATTTCTATCTAGCTAACTATTCCTATATCTAATTCCACCTGGTCCTTTCTTTCCAACCTAATCTATGCTAGGGAGGATGCCCTAGTTTGAGAAGGGGCTCTATCAGCATCGATGTGTAGCCTACTTCTTGCGAAGAGTGAATACTTCTTTATGTTCCTTCCATAGGATGGGTGTTACAGCTACTCCCTCTCCTAGTAGAGTTGCCTGAGGGCTTGTGTTCCAATCCAGGGTATCTTGAGGACTTGTTTACATTAAATATTTTTATTTAAATTTTAAAAGATGAGAAGGCAGGTTCAGCAATAAGACAGCCTTGGGATGCTCAATAAAAACTCAAAATTGAGACGTTTCGAACGAGGTTTACTAGTTCGAATCAGTCCAATTTGATCGTTGTACTTATGCTCAAAGGTGGTCAGCTTATATTTGAAATACATATAGGAGCAACAATGTGTTAATTTATGGTATAGTCTCATTTGTGCGCGAGTGGTGAATGAAGAATTTTTATTTAATGAAAAAATCACTTATGCAAACACCGATCTCCTGGGAAAAACGGCAACACCTTACCGACTCCTCCACGGAGCCCTCTACTAAATATTTCATCATTATTATATATAAATACATAAATTCTTTATTTTTTTATTTATATTATGGTGAAAGTGAATTCAAGATTAACTATGAAAAAATCAACTTGACTAGATTTAAACATTAAACTTTATCTTGAAAGTAGTTGAAGACAAGTAAATGGATTTACGATAATGCATTTGATAAATTAAATAAAAGTTATTATCCTTATCCATTATTCAATTCACATTTAAAATAAAAGCTACGATTTATGGATTAAAAGGTAGAGAAAGCATTTGTCTTCATATAAGGGAGAAATAGTTTTGCCTTTAATTGGGAAAGGAGCGTTGGAAATAATTTTTCCGATTAAGTCTTCAAATATGATTACATTTGATTGTCTACTAAATGGTTATATCGGTGATATTTACTAAAAAAATAAAATGAAATTGATGGTCCGTACATAACTGGTCTACATAAAAATTATTTTATTTTTCCAGAATTTATTAAAAATAATAATTTAATATAATATATATAAATTAAAATTATACCATCTTTTAAAGCATTGAGGATGGTCTTAGCCAAGAAAGAAAAGTCAGCGTAGAGGGCCATAATCAAAAAAATAAAAGATGCTACTTCTTTTCTTTACTTTAAAATATTTTTAAAAAAGTGAAAAAAAAAGCCATCAATACTTGCAGATATACCAAGTCACTTGGCTTGGTGATATGGGCCATAAGTTGATTTAATTTTTTTTTCTTTTTCTGAAACCAATTAGACTCCGTCTTTATTTAACCAATATTTAGCCAATATAATATAAATAAATTTTTGTCCTTCAGAATAGGAAGCGAGGCAAGATCTTTACCTCTCCAAGAGATAGGGCCTATAAGTTGATGAAATTAAAATAATAAATAAAATAACTTATATATATATATATTGAAGTTAATTAAGTGCGAAAAAACCTTGCCAAAAGACAAATATGCTCCGTATATATGTATACGTCTACGTCTACATCTAAACAATAGTCAAATCATGTTTGAACGTCCTAATTCGTGATTATTCATCAAAATCTCACAATATCGAATTTGGAATAATTACAGTATTTAAAAAAAATAATAAAATAATAAAATTTTTACTGATAGTGTGAGAGGAGGGGGGTTCATCGGTCATATATTAATTAATTACATAAGTATAAAAAAAATTATAAAAATAAATTTAAAAAATTGTTAAACTAGTTAATAAGTAAAGAAAATGTTTGAGCTTGTGATCCTGTTGTTAATATGCATGTTATTTCTTTGAGAAGTTGCAGCCTGCTGCGTTCCACCCTATTCGCTCCCTCTCCTCCTTCTATTTATTATACATTTTTGAGTTTTGAAATAATTTAAAAAAAAATAATATTTTGAGTACAATTATTTAAAAACATGTTTTAATAATGTAATAACGGGTCAGTATCCGTCAGACTGTTTGGTCACGAAAATTTAAAACTTATAGTAGAGCTGTAATTTAAAAATTTTTCATATTTTAATAAGCCAAAGGTGCAAATACCGATGATGATGTAGCTCTTTCTTTTTCTTATATTATGATTTCGAGTAACTATAAAAAATAAGAATTTGATGGTGAGCTTTCAAAAAGAAATTTCAAATAAAAATTAAAATTAAAATTTATAAAGTCAGAGGGGGTTGGAGAAGGATCCGAAAAATATATACCAGTATATAAAGGTCGACGTCCTGCTTTGACTTCTGGTTATCCTGGAGTGATTAACTTGCTATAATCTTATAAAAATTATATTCTAATTTTATAGAGTTTTAAAATGTAAATAATTTTCCAAAAAAGGCATAAAGTATTTAATAATAATAGTAATTAGAAATAAAAAAAACGAATTTATTTTCTTATTAAGTAATATATTTACAAGTATTACTTAACTTTCATTATGATAAAACTCTCAAGTTATTTGTTGAAGAGAAAAAAGTTAAAAAAAGAAAGAATTTATATTTATTTATTTATTTTTCTTTTGTCATTTAATGGATTTCGTTAATATTTCCGGTTTCCGATTTCCAGTGAGGAAATCTGATGACCACATCCATTCTTTTATAAAATGTCAGTTTTTTTCCTTTATTCTTTAATTATTATTAAATTGGTTTTTATTGCTTTGAGGTCATTTGATTTGAATAGAAGAAATAAAATTTTTTATTCTTGTTCTAATTATTTAATACTATTTTAGATTTAAACATTTCTCAACTAGTCCCATTAACATTCCTTTGGTAAAATTAGGAGAAATAGGAGAATGTCATCAAAATAGGTATCATATTCTATGATATAATAATATAATGATCCTGATTTTTTTTTTTATTAATGAGTATTATTATTAATATGGTAGTTGATTATGAAGATAATTTTATATTAATCATTCTCAGTCAATTTCGTTGCAAATAATTGCACTGGAACTTATAAAAGATAAATGCAGATGAGGCAATGTTTGAAGAATAGTGGTATAAAAGTTTTTAAAATCTGGTGTGATTAAGTGCACATAACTTTCTCTTACCTATAATAAGGAAATCTGAGTGATGTGCTGTCACATCAGATTTTTTGCATCGGGCTCTCTAGGTAGCCGTTTAATGCCAATTTAATATAATACAATATAATCGTTTTCATTAGAATAGTTTAAGAAAAGAGGTTACTTCCGCCATTTACCCGAACAACGGCAAAAAACTACATCAGTAAAATGGGTCCCAAACAATATTCAGGGAGATAAGAGTTAATACATTTTAAAGATCATCTAATAAATAATTTATTTATGAATTTTAATCAAAATCGTTAGAGCACATTTTGAGAAACTCGAAAAAAAACATAAAAAATACATCAGTAAAGTACTTAGTACTCTTTGGCCGATTTTAATGAAAAGCTTAGAAGTGCATATGGAGATGGTACCTAACTTAAATATTAAATTTTAGCCTCGTATGTTTTTTCGTTTTTGAGAAATCTTTTTCACAGACACATAAGAGGGTGATCTGAAAAGTGAGGTAACTAACATAGAAGATTATTTTTTCAAATTTTTTAACTTGACTTTTCGACATATTCTCCTTTTAGCTCGATACACTTGTTCCAATGATATTCAAGTCGCTTAATCCCATCACTATAATACGACGAATCAAATATATCAAAATAATCGTTTGTTTCTGCAATCACTTCTTCATTTGATGAAAATCTTTTTTCTCCAAGCCATGTTCGGAAACAAGAAAAGTCGGCGGAGCGAAATCTTGACTCTAAGGTCCATGAGGAAGAATTTCAAATCGTAATTCAACTAATTTTGCCGGTGCATTATCGTGATTGAACAACACTTTTTTCCTAGCCAAATGCGATCGTTTTTCCTTTTTTTTTATTCAGCTGATCCAATAGCGACGCGTAGTACTCTCCTGTGATTGCTTTGCCCTTGTGGAGATAATCTATAAAGGTAACACCCCGAGCATCCCAAAACACAGTGACTTCCACTTTTGCTTTCTTCGGTGCACTGCAACCGGCCTCTACCCTTTGTTTTGATTAAATTTTTGTTTCGGGTGTGAAGTGGTGTATCCAAGTTTCGTCAACAATAATAAATCGACGCAAAAATTCAGGGCGATTACGATAGATTCATCAGGCTCAAACAGTACTCAGAAGTGGTTACACGAATTCGTTTCTGGTCCTCAGTTAGCAAACGCAGCACCCATCTTGCTGACAGTTTTCTCATATGCAAGTGTTCATGTAAGATATGACCAACACGTTCTTTTGTCGGCTATAACACACACCTTCAATCAACAATCATTTAAAACAAGATCTCTGCCATCTCTGTATTACTTACCTCACTTTTCAGACTGCCCTCGTACACATACACATACCCACACCTACATATAGGCAGATCATTTTATGGAATCCATTTTTTTTGACTCAAGGGACCTCCAAACGTGTATCTCCGTTGAAATCTCGACATCGATATTTTTTTCTTGTCGATCGCAATACTTTCATACTATACTGTATATTTCATATATAAGAGAAAATGAAAAGGGGTGTGAGTTGTGCCATTAGAGTCACAGAAATGCATGATGTAGAAAATGAAAAAACGTCCCCTTTTGAAAAAAAAAACACAATGAAAATAAAACATTAATATTTTGATATGATGATGTGACATTAATATGATGATGTGGAATGCCAAAAATAATTTATGACGAATAAATAAAAAGACTAATTCTTCCTCAGAAATAAATTTATTATCAGGTGATTGTATATGATGCAAGTTGATCATTTTGGTTACGTATATTTCGGACTTCTAAGAATGCCACATACATAGTTGTTGGTTTGGTCAGAGAAGTAGAGAAGAAAATTTTATTTTTTTATTAATATAAAGAAATAAATAGAAAGTTTTATATGAAATAGAAATGACGCCCGACAAAGGTGGCGCCTGCTGCTTAGACAATGATACACACCTTACTGTTAAGTTTTAGGGGTGTATTCTGTTCAAAGTTAAGACCATGAGAACATATAAATTAGGATTTGCTTGCTCGAAGTTATGCAACCAAAATGATCAACTTGCAAATGGATTTTTAGATTAAACCAGAGCTCTTCTAGAGTGAAGTGGAGTTAAATCTCCCTAGAAATTAACACAATTGAACAAAGGTGGTTCCCTCTAGGGATGCTCCGGAGCAATTAATCGAAAAATCCATTTTCAAGTTGATCATTTATCTACCAGTAGGCAAAAACGAACCAATTTATTCACTCCTGAAATGACAATCTTTAAAATAATAAAAGATGCTTAATTATTAGAATAGAATATATTCCTAAGATGTAGAAATATATATAATATTTAGAAAAAAATTTTGCGAAGTGAATGATGTGGTAGTGATTGGGCCCAATTAATTTATCCCGCTGCTTTTAGACTTTTATTTTTACAAATCATTGGATTTAATTTCTTTGATCATTCTAAGACTTTTTCATTTTGAACCTTCAAATTTTTAATCTGAACCCCTCTTTAATTTTCCTTGACAAATTCCTTTGTTTTGTAAATATAAATTATTTTCCTTAGTCAATAACTACCTGTCCATAATTATTCGTTCTTCTTTTATAACCTACTATGCAAAAAATTAATTTGATTAACAAAAAAAAAATGTAAATAAATCTATTTTATCTTATTCCAGTAAAAAAATGAGTGTTAAAAAAACGGTAAAATTAATGTGGCACAAATCTTTATAAAAGGCTAATAAATTAATCAGAGATTGTATATTAATTGCGACCCTATTTGATATAAGAAATAATTTTTATATAATTTATATTTACTTTTCTATTTTAAGAAGGTGGAATTTTATTTATTTATATCAAAAAAAATCTTTTTTTTTTCTAATTAATTACAACTTTACATTATTTTTTGCAATTTTTTAAATCTAATAAGGAGAATTATTAACATCCATATATAGCCAAAACAATCAAAATGCTTGAATAATTTTTTAATAAATTTATAAAATGGATTGTGAAAACAAGGTTAATGTAATAATGGCCGATTGAACACTAGGTTTTTTCGAACCTAGCCTAAATAAAAGATTTGTTCAGGAGAAATCACAAGTCCGGAAGGTAATGTATTTTAATCAAATTTTATTTTTAAATGGAGAATAGCAACTAGGAACTTTAAAAAACATGTTTAATGACATATTTTTTTAATTTTCCTAGATATTTTATTAGTAGCAAACTTTTTTCAGTCTTTTGTGGCCATTTAGACTTAATAAATTTTATCGCTTAGAACCAATGACATAGATCATGAAGCAAGAGCTTTACATCTATTCTAAGGAATAGAAGAAGTGAAAAATTTGCCAAGTATAAGTTAGCCTTGGCCTTGTCTCATGTACCAAAGGTCAGTGGTTCGCTTCCAGTCTTGAGTGAAAAAATTTATTTATTGATATTGGCTACCAATTTATATAAATAAATAAGGACGGAGTCTAGATGGCCTCAGATAGTGAAAAAGACTATATTAAAAAAAAATATAAATTATGTTATATTTTTTACAATTTTTTAAAAAACTAGATAAAATCAAACTAAACAATCGAATGTAAATAGAGAATAGTGATGAAAACAAAGAGAGAATGTATTGAATAGTTTGAAAAAGATCAAGTGTTTGGGTAAATCGTTAGGTTCTTTGGATAATAATTTTTTATATGTTGATATAAAAATAAAAATAATTAAAAGCATTTAATAATATTAATATTATTAAAGGCTTTTAATGAGTGGAATTAGGTGACTCTACTGGCCAACTATTTGTAATATTTGATAATTTAGTTAAATTTTTCACTAATGTAACAATTTCTAAAGCTTGAAAAAGGTTATAAAAAGCAACCAAAACTCATATAGAAAAATTATAAATTTTTCTTCATGGACAGCTTGATCGTTTCAACTTTTGCAAAATATATATTTTAGTCGCTTAAAAAATAAATTAGTGAATCGACTGGCATCATCATATTTTTTTATCAAATTATAAATTTATTTTGAGAAATAAATCATTAGGATGTAAATGTTAAGTTCCTTCAAAAAGCTCCTCAGGCAATCTACCGTTAAAAACTATTACTACTCTTTGAGGACTCCGAAAAGTTTAGATGTCTATACTGAGAAGGCCCCTTCTCAAGGACATCGTCCTTCCTGATGAATAAATAAATAATAGTTAGTTAAAAATAAAATATTCATGAGTAGGAGAAACTAGAATTAGGAAATATAAGTAACATTCCATGAATCAATAGGAGGAAATCACTCACTAGAGATCAGTATTTAAGGTCAAGTAAATAAACAAAAAAAAATATTTGATTTATCTAGTGTGTATATTCTCTGTTTATTTTTATTTATTTTATCAATTTTTGTTAGGAATGTTAATGAAAAGAACAATTTTGTATTTGTGTATTCTTTTGCTATTCAAATTCGCCTTTTTATTCACTTTAACTGTCTATCTGTGTGTCTATTATAACTCAGAACCATTCATAGTATATTTAAAAGTCAAAATAATCCCATTAGCCAAAAATGACTCAAAAATTGAAATTAAAAAAAAAAAACTTTTCATAAAGCGTCATTTAATAGCCGGAAAATAAATTTTTCTAAAAATTGTAGGGGTGGAAGTTTTGTGGGGAGGGAGTCGAAAACTTTAATAAACAATTTGCTTTAATAAAAAAAATTAAACACTCAGTTTCTCTCATTCTGTCTAGATGTATAGTATATATATATATACTATACATATATATATATAGATATATAGATTATAAAGATTACGAGCCCCCCTTGGTTTAGGTTTATCATTTTATTGGGCCAGTGAAAATACCTGAGAAATTATTCGCTGTATTTGTATCATAACAAAAAATTTGTTTAATTATTAAATTTAAAAAAATTTTATTAAATATTTACATTCATCTTTTGGGTCGAGTTTTATATTTACTTTTCATATAATCCTTAATAGATACCCAACTGGGATACTGATTTATTTTGTTTGTGAAAAATATAAAATGAATGTAGCGTTTTCCATAATAATTATAAAGTGGAGGAGAGGTTGATATAAAATCTGAAAACTTCTGAGGGGTTTAAGAATAATCACTTTAGTATGCCAAGGAGATGCCCTAGGCAGAAGTGTATCGGCCTAGTCCCTTGGTGCAAAGGTAGAGGTCTAGCCTAACGAACCAGAGGTTCGCTTCCCGCCCAGAGCGACAAAAATTTATTTAAATTATATTAGATATATTAGATGGTTTAAATAAATATGTCTAAATGGTTTCAGATGCCGAAAAAGATTTTTTTTAAAAAAGTGAGTAGTTCTTAATGTAAAAGAAGCATTGGGGTAAGAATTAGTTGGGAGAGGAAAAAGAAATTGGGAAGATACTTTTTTTTGGGGGCTGATCTTAAGCAATGTAATTAACTCGCGCAAAATCAAGAGGAACAAAATCCGTGCTTTAAGTTTAACTAACATGTTCAAATTGAAATATTATCCCCTGTGTAAGGTGCTAGATACGAGAACATGACGTATTTAAATATCCAAAAATTAATTCACGTATATTTGCATTTAATTTAATTTTAACTTATATATTTAGACCATTGTTCCCGAGTTTATTAAACACCAATAACAATAATAATAATAAAGAAATAGTCATATGTCTGCTCACCGGTATCACCAGTCATGCAAATGCAGGCTTTTAGAATGCGCTTGTCTCGACGGCACCGGGCCGGGAGACTACCAACGGTGGATGTTCAGGTGCAAACCACATTGTTAGACTCCTCTTACACTACTGCTGAGCAAAGCTGGAGCTGCAGGTGAAGACTCAGCAGAAGCCGATGCGCACGCGCTCTTCAGTGATCCGCCAGGCTAAAAAAGTGAGAGTGCCAAAATTGATAAGGACTAGGGAAGAATTTTAATTATATTTCTTAAAGAAAAATGAAGACAGCTTATTTAGTTATTCGTATTTTAAATCAAAGTTCTATAGTCGAAAAATGTCAAAATCAAAAAGTTTTTTTTTTTATTTCAGGGGAATAATAATAACTAATGTATTTAAGGGTGTTAAGATTTTTTTCGGGAGGAGAATACGTCAAAAATTCTAAAGAGATTTTGATAAAACGAGAATATCATATTTTGTTTGACTTTTTTAGCTTTGCCAACCAATCCAAGGACAGGGAGGTAAAGTTAATATAACCGCAAAAAAAATCCATTGATACAAAAATGTCTTTTAAGGTCCTATGAGTCCATTTAAGTATTTTTGCATGTTGTGTATGTCACTCACACTCAAAAAATAATTATTCGACGATGTTGGAATTTTGTACACGTAAAATAGACCTAAATGCCAAGAACTGACGGGATATATAATTTTTTTGCTTGCTGAATTTGTTTTAAAATATATTTTTTTTTTATATATAATTTTTATATGTTAAAGCCATAAGTTTTTTAAAATTTTGACCAAATTCTTAACTAATAACTAATAATCAAGTTAATTTGGTCTCATTTGATAATGGCTAAATTCTGAATGTTTTATCAGTTTACAATTATTTGAACACAAGTTATATCACTTTTAGAAAAGTTCAAGATCAGGAGGTTTTTAAATATAGATTATTTGCGATACATATTCTCCAGGCATATTTATTTATATAATTTGATATCTAATCGTAAGTAATATAATTTTTTTACTAATTCATTCACTCGGAGAGAAAGAGTGAAGGCAATTATACTTATTCCCTTAATTTAGGTCACCTATAGTTAGAATAAATATCAATAAATAAATAAATAAATAATAAATAAATGATGTATTTAAGAGAAATCAGAATTGTCAGAAAATATTTTTTAAAGGAGAATAAATTGTAAATAATATCAAACTGGTTTTATTCCTCTCAAGTACACATGAAAACATGTATTTATTTACTATTTTTTATCGAATTCGAATTGATTTGAATTCGGACATTAAAGCAAAAATATATTAAAAAATTCTTAACAAGATATTTGCTTGTTAAAATAATAATAAAATTAATAATTTAATTAATTAATCCTTGGCAAGATTTCTCATTAAGTTAACTAATAAAACTAAATGAAGATAATTTTTAAATTTTAAGCACCATAATTGAGCACTTAGTTTTTTTCTCTCAATGAAATTTCATGGAGTATTTGTCATAAATTCGTGGAACATCATTTAAGAACTACTAGTTTAGATAGATGTAATTTCATCGTTATTCAGTAGATGGCAGACGGTTAAAATTGCTTCAGGACAAAGGGGGTCACAATCGTGACTATGAAAAAAATAAAAAATGGAATTAACAAAATTGCACGTCAGGAGCGATTATTCAGATGATGGCTTAACACCTGAAAAAAAGATATTGTCAATAGGTAAAGAACATCGACAACATCAATATTAAATAAATAATAAAGATATTTTTTGTTCAATAAAATTTATAAAAATAATGAGTCTCCAAGGCTAAGAGGTTGGAGGTGTTGATTATGCCAAAGGATTATATTCAGGTGAAATAGTGGTCCTTATCATTGGCGTCTTCGGTGGAATGAATGACTCGCTTCTTTCCAATCTCAAAATCATTCCGGCCTGCAATAAGAATGCAGAAAATATTGCAGGACGGATGCAAAAGGCAGTAATGCTCGCTCCGTTTACTCCGCCAACACGATACCGGTTTCCAGTGACTGCTGACTACCCTTGTTGGGAGAGCAGCTGGAAATAAACAAGTCCATAGAAGAACCTAGATGTGTCGGAGCTCTGGGGAAACCTATGGAAGAACTATAAAGGTTCAAAGGAAAATAATAATAATAATAATATCCTATATTAGATATCAAGTTGAGATAGTTGTTAAATTAGATTTATAATTTTTGTAGCTTTAAATTATGACCGGAGTGTTATACAAACAAGGTTTAGAAAATCTTTATTATTTCTTTATCATGAAACGGATAGTCTAGGTCTAGAATGCCAAGATTATGATTTTAAACATGATAGAAATGCATTCATAATTATTCAAAATATCTGATAAGTATGATGCAAAATGATCTTTACGAATCT
>JAAAKE020145481.1:0-13119 GCA_010014785.2 Anisolabis maritima | reverse complement strand
TACCTAGTTTAATCCTTTAACCTTTTTCTGTTTCCTATCTCCCCAAACGCAAAACAATATCGTGTATATATATATATATATATATTTGGTTCAAAACAAAGAATATTTTAATATCGTCTGATTGGGCTTTATTTGAAACAGTTGATTTTTAACCATATAATCACAAAAAAGAAGTATAATAATTTATTGGAATCGTAAAAAACGATTATAAGGTTGACAAATCGTATATTTACGATACCCGTGTTTCAGCATTGTTATGACAATCTAATATTTACGATTGTCGTAGCTAATGGTTTAAAATATAAAATTTCAGCTAGGATTCGTATTATTCTTATTATATATAGATGAGAAACCAAATATTTTATTTTTTATTACCAAATTGCGGAAAAAAAAAATTAAACTAATTGAAAATTAATTACTGACCTTGCGCAGCTAGCTGTCTTTTTTTAACACTAATTGTGGTCTCAGAAAGACTGACTGACACGATTTTTTTTTTTTTTTTTGGCTTTCAAGGTCATATATGCATGAGGACGAAAAGAAAAAATGAATAATGTAATTAAAATAAAATTAATTTTTTTAGATTTTCCAAAATAAAAGAGTAATAAAGAAAAAATTTCTATTTATACAGATCACGTTCTGTTTGAGAATATTTTTATTCAGATTTTATTTTTTTTTTTTTGAAAACTCAATTTAGATTTTAAATAGCGATAACTAGGGAGATCAGATTTTTTTGTATGAAAATTTTATAACAATATGGAAGAAAAAGGCTAATATATTAAAAGTTTACAGTATAATTTATGAGGATCTTTTAACTAACTATACTTGAATAATTTCCTTTTTATATATGGGCAACCCAAAGGAGAAATATTATATTATTTCTTAATACTTAAAGAAGTGCACACTTTTTTATATCCAAGAATTTCAAATTTTTAACATAATAAATCTGCTCTTTAGTTGTGACAACAAAAATAAATATTGTTCTAGATCTAGAAATAGAAGCGATACGCTATTTATTTATAAAAATGTGATATGAAATGCCACTGAATATAGATTTAAAAATTTGTATTAATAATGTTCGGAAAAAGATGCTGGAAAGCTTTGAAAGAAATCTGTCCCGAAAAAGAAAAAAATTTAATTGAATTTTTTATTATTTAGTTTTAATAAATTTAATAAATGTTAATAAAGTTGAATGCGGCTTAGGTATAAGGGTTTGCAGTGGCATATTCTGGGAAGAATTTGTAAAAATAAGAAAATTTTCAACAAGAAAAAAGTTCTTTCAATCTTAACCCTTACAAAAATTCTAGCTAAGCTAACAGAAGTTGACTCAGAATTCCCATTGGTTTTATTCTATTGATGAAGAAAGAAAAGAAATCAATCCTAGAGCGAGTCTTAAAATATTCCTATATATATAGTGATTAATTATTTAAATCACATTTGCTTTTTCTATGGGTTTCAAAAGAGTGCTGGAGTATTCCTGGACGTGGGACAATAAGTATAAATCGTTTTTTAATCTAACGACGCCTATCTTTTTGAGCAGAGAAAAAATTCTGGCTTCATGATCCAGGATCACGCCTCACTTTTCGGTCCTGAATTATCAATTAATTTAAATAAATATGGACGTAATATGGATTTGATCTCATTAATTTAATTTATAATTACCTAGACTTTGATGTTCAAAAACAAAAAAAATTAGAGTACTCTAAACCCAACAATTAAAGGTCATGAAAAACCCTGACTTTTGAGAATAAACATTATTAAAAATTTCCATTTGCGCAAAAATTTTTCATTTTTAAAATTTATATTATTAATTTATTCCACGATACATATATATCTATGAAGAGCCGGACCTAATAATTTACTGGGGCCTCAAATAGATTTATATACCTAGTCAAGATTTTGAGTGTGAAAATAATCTATTAAAAGTAAACAATGTCTTTTCTAAAAAAAAGAAAATTCAACAATATCCAAAAAAACACCTTATCCCTTGCTACGAAGAACTAGTGTAATTATGAAATAGGAAATAATGAATAAAAAATAATTATAAGTCATATATAGCTATTATAATAAAAAATTAAGTGAATCTTCAACTTACTTTGGTGTATTTGATTTCAACGTTAGGGTTTGCCATTTCTATTTTTCCAATACGGTCACCAGACTGAAGTTAAAACGATGCCTCTGGGATCGGAATGAAAAGGATTAGAAGTTATATCTTGATAATTGCTCCTTTAAATATATATTGAAGGGGGACTCATTTCTCCTTTTTTTCTCTCCTCGTTTTTAAACTCAATACTATTAATCAGGGCTGTCCAAGCTAAAATACAGACATTTAAATGGATATTGTTGATTAGGATTCTTTAAAAGATAATTTTCAAAGGCGGGTGATTTGCTTCCCGTTTTGAGCTACAAAAATTTATTTAAATTATATTGGCTACCAATTAACTTAAATAAATAAGAACGGAGTCTAAATGGCCTCAGATGCCAAAGATTAAAAAAAAGAGAATTTTAATTTAAGTTTTTAATATATGATTCAAATTTCAAAAAATCAATATTTCAAAAGATTATTCATCGGGAACAAAATATAATGAAACAATTTAAAGGTTACTTCCAAAATGACTTAATGATTACTATATTAATAGAAATATTTAGAAAGAGAATAGGCATCTGAAACCATTTAGACTCAATCTTTATTTATTTAAATTTGTGGCCAATTTAAATAATTTTTGTCGTTCGGGAAACCATTGACCTTTGGTACGAGAAGACAGACCTCTAGCTCTATACCAAGAGACAGGGCTTAATTATGATTAAAAAAATTTATGATCAAACAAGGTATAAAAAAATTATACATTACTTTTTGGCATAAATAATATTTTCACCCATTTTCTAATAATTTCATTATAATTTGGAGACGAAAGTACATTTTAATATTTAAATTTATTTAATGAATATATAATGGTCGTTATCTTTAGGTTTTAATTAGAATATTCCAAAATAAATTTTTATTGATTGATAATTTTATTAGATTTACACAAACAAATATATTTTAATGTCATATGTCAAACTCTTAAAAAAATAAAAATAACAAAATTTTGTGAGACAATATTAATAAGTGTTAATGGGATATTATTTTTAAAAAAATTTATAAAAAAAAATCGGATTAAAAACAATATTTTGAACCACAAAAATATTTTGAAATATAATTAAAGTGGACAGCCCTTTAAAATTACCAGGTCCTAGTAAAAAACAAAAACCCTAGGTCTTTGAAATCTAGAAAATTTAGTAAAAAAAAAAAAGACGTTACAAAAATAAATTAAAAAAACTTATATCAATTAATTTATAAATAAATATAAATATTTTTTTATTATTATTAAAATTTTATTTGTTTAATTTATATTTTGTTATTCATTGTTTTTTTTGCAACAAAGATAAAATTCAATTTTCTTCTCATTTATAAACCATTAATTAAAATATACTTTTTATCTAAAGTTCAAAAAAATTCAAAAATGATTTTTATTATATATTTTTTCAGTGTTGGCAACACAAAGAGCCGTTCTTATTCTAAAGCGTTTCTGTGTTCCATTCTCTACACTCTCTTTTTGTATAATAAACCGCATGGTGTAGCATTTCTGTTAAAAAATGAAGGTAATTTCTATATTTATTCGAAAAAATCTTTATTTCTTATATATTTTGCTTTTCTTATAATTTTGTTATGTTTTAATATATAATTAATTAATATTTTATTAAAAGAATATTATGTTTAAACATATAATAGACCATGTGACCGTTACTCTTTTGTTTTAGCTAAACGTTTCTTTTCCCTCAACGGGATGCCAAAAATTATTTGAAATCTCCGATGAACATAAATTGCGTATATTTTATGAAAAACGTATGGGTGCTGAGTTGGCAGCCGATGCTTTGGGCGAGGAATGGAAGGGTTATGTGGTGCGGATTGCGGGAGGAAACGACAAGCAAGGTTTCCCTATGAAGCAAGGTGTTTTGACTAACTCTAGAGTTCGTCTTCTGCTATCTAAAGGACACTCTTGCTATAGACCAAGGCGTGATGGTGAACGAAAACGGAAATCCGTCCGCGGATGCGTTGTTGATTCGAACTTGAGCGTTCTTGCCTTGACTATCGTAAAGAAAGGAGAACAGGTATATAAAATTTGCATCTCTTTTATTCATTATTAATATTAATAATAATCATATAGATAAATATTTTTTTATTTTGAACTAGGCGCGTTGTTTTTATGTAATTTTTAATTTTCAAACTTTATATTTAATTCATTTTTATAATAAATAATGCACATTTTTTCGCCATCATTCAACATGGCTAAAATCTACTCCTGGGCTAGGAAAATTGTAGATAATTGCCCCCCCCCCCCCCTAATAAGTCGCATAATCTGCTCATTTTATGATGGCATAAGTTCCTGTGGAACCGGAAATATGTCCCTAAAATTGAATCCATCCAATTATAAAATTTTGAAATATTATAAGTTTTGGTTTTTCTAATATTATGACTTAAAAAACTTATGCAAATTCTACCAATGCTCAGAAATAGAGATAAATATGGTTGGATAATAACGGTCAACGACTTGAATAAATTCGAATTAAAAGGTCTAATTAGCTTCCGTTGCTAAAAGGCAAAAAATTGTTATTTTTAAGTTTTATTTTTCAAAGTTAATTTAATTTGTTTAAATTTTTTAAAACTTGTAATATATTAGGTTATATTTTTTATCTTGAATAATCTAATCGATTGTTTCATTGTACCCCAATTTCAATACATATCAAATCATATCATATTTAGGAATAAATATTTAAACTATCTTTTATTATCTTGATAAATTTTAGATTTGCAACTGACCAGCTCACTCACTATCTTCTTATAGATAGAGTTTTTTTAAGTTGCTATAGAAAATTATCTCATTTCTTACCACACTAATGATATTTTCTTAATTTATTCAGTGAAATTATAATGAGATACAATTAGTGTAATATCATTTATTGATTTTTTTAAATTTGGAGTTATATTTTTAATTAATGGGTACCTTAAGGCTTTCCAGTCTTATAAATCTGCTAGTCAGTTGGTCCTCTCACTTAGTAGCACTGTTGAGTATAAAATTTTTTACTTGCAACTAGGTTTCATCATAATATTTGATAAATTACGAATTATATGAGTTTGTGCTACGAATACGCCCCCCAGAGAGCTTTAAGGCTCGGTCAGATACTATCAACAAAAAAAAATCACAAAATTGTGAAGTCTACACTAGATATGAATAAATGATAATTTTAGGGTAAAAGATTTATCAAAAACTTTGATTAAATGATAGTTAATACAGATTTTCTATCATTAAGAATCGAAATTCTCATATAATAAAATTATATAGACGGCTGATAAAATAAATTTATTAAATATTTTTTCTTTATTTTTCAGGAAATTCCAGGACTTACTGATAATAGTATTCCACGTCGACTTGGACCCAAAAGAGCTAGCAAAATTCGTAAATTGTTTAATTTGAGTAAAGATGATGATGTTCGTCAATATGTTGTGAAGAAAAAATTGCCATTGAAAGAAGGCAAAACAAAACAACGCTCTAAGGCACCAAAAATTCAACGCCTTATCACTCCAGTTACACTTCAGGTATAAAATCGTTAAGAGAATTGAATATTCTATATTAATGAGAAATAATTCTTAAACGCATGAATGAAAAAATGAAATAGTCAGCGTTCTCCTGTTTTACGCTTATTATTTACAAAGTGTAAATCAAGGATTCGATTTTTGCAATTATCTTCATGAGTTTAAGATAAAATCTTGAAGTTCCAATAATAGAAAAATATAAAAACAGAACTAATGTTGATGTATAAAAGAAAAATAGCTGTTTATTTTTAGATCTCACTTACGTAATTTTGCAGCTCACCCGCTCACTATCTCCATATAGATAGAGGGTTTTTTATAAGTTGCTAGAGCCAATTATCTCATATCTTACCACACTTATGATATTTTCTTTATTCATAGAGTGAAATTATAATGAGAAACACTTAAAAATTTGCACAATAAATTTTTTTTTCTTTTTTTTTTTCTTTTTTCTAATATTTTATTATTATTTTTTAGCGCAAACGTCATCGTTTGGCTTTGAAGAAACGTCGTGCTATTCGAAGAAAGGAACAGGCTGCTGATTATGCCAAACTTTTGGCACAACGGCAAAAGGAGGCCAAGGCCAGACGACAGGAGGAAATCCGTCGCCGAAGAAGTGCTTCAATGCGCGATTCTCGCTCCTCAAATCAAAGCGCGCCAGCAAAAAAATGATGACTTCACCATTTGTCCTTCATAAATAATAAATAAATGAAATTACTTTTAAAAAAATGTATTGTTTTCTTTATAAGTGAAAATTCCAAATTATCTTTTCCCGTTTGTCTCGAAATATTGAAATCATTAATGATATCAAATTTTTCCTGATCTTGTCCGTACATTTTCTTTTAAATCATGTTTTATCATTCTTTCTTTTTGTATTCAATAGTTACCCTGAGTAAAAATTTATAATAATCAAAATATTTATTTTATTAAGATATTCAAATTGTAGAAATTTGCATTTGATAAATAAATATTTGCTATGACTTTTTTCTCAAAGAGTACATGAGTTATTCGATGCAGATGAAGTAATTTTCTCTTTTAAAATGTAATTTTGGTACTTTTTCTTGAATTTGATAAATTCAGAAACAGTTGTTTCTTTATTAGATTGAATGATTTAATAAAAGTAAATCTTGGTGATATTTTGAGACTTTTAATAAAACACTTCCTTACAACCCAAAAATGTATTTTTTTAAATGTTCCGATGAACTTTTGAATAAATTGGAGATTAGTTTTCTGGAGAGCCGTTTCAACTTTTTATAGAGGATAAGGCAAACCAACTAAATCTCCATATTTGGTTGATATATTAAAAGAAAATTTTTTAGATTTGGATAATAATATTTTGGTCTGAGAGTCCTTGAACCCGCCAATGATTATTATAAGGTAAGTAAAGAGGAAGACATAAATATAAACCAAAAAATTGGATTTATAATTAATTTTTAGAACCTCAACTAAAAAATATATATTTTCTGAACTTTTTAATAGAAGTCGATTTGCTTTTTTTTTAACTTAAAAAATTATAAATATAATGATATATTATTTATTAAAGTAAAATAAAAAGGAATTAAATAAAAAACAAGATATTGCACATAATTTATTGCTAAAATAATGGTTCCCCATATCTTAGAAATAATTTTCTTCATTGATTTGGATCCAAGAAAACTAAAAGATTATATTTAGTGTTAGTACCAGAATTATAGTCAACAAACTGGTATATGCTGCCCACTAGATTTACAAGAAACGGGTTTAAGGGGACGCCGGAAGAGATGAGGATTCACGGTCGAAATATTTGGACCACTAGACTAAATTTAATAATTAGGCCGCAAGATACCTTTCTAATAGTACTTGCGAACTACAATGTCTTGTTTTTATTTAAGTAAAAAATAGTCATAAAAAAGTGAAAATAATTTATTTAAAATTAGACATAGTAGGCTACTCGGCCGGTTTTTTTTTGCCACGGTTCAACCACTTAGGGATGTAATTTGTCTCATTTTCATAAAACTCACATAATGTTGAACCGCTTGAATAGCCGTGGTCTTAAACAATAAGAGCTCTTTCAGATTGGACTCCCATGGAGAAGCGACCAGAGATGCGCGTTTGGCGGCCCAGTGTGAAAGAGCTCTAAAAAATTTGTTTATTTTACACCTTTAAGGATTGTTTATTATAAAAATAACAAACATACTAGTATGCATTTCTTAAAGAAAATTATCTATTTTTAAAAATAGAAAAAAGTTGCCTGAACCATTTTTAACAAATTTAAAATTTGTATACTAATATTTATAAATGAATTAGAAATAAAATCTTTTTCAAAATGAAATTATTTTAACAATGGATTTAATTTCAATTCTAAAATAGAGACATTAGCTTTTTAGCCTTTTTCTTCTAAGAATTCAGTTTTATACAATATTTGTGCATTTAGGTAAAAATTTTATTTATATATATTACAATAAAAATCTTTGAAACTATTAATTATTAGTCATTTACAATTAGCAACAAATTTTTATCTCATTTAAATATTAAAGGAGATAAATACAAATATTATTATTAAAAACAAATTTAAAAACTCACCTACCAAGATAATGAATTGCGTTTTCTTTTCGAAATAAAGTTTTTTTTTAAGAATTTATGTTATATTATTTTTAAACTTTTATTGCAATTTGAAAATTCTATTATATTATGGAGTTAATGGATTATTTATAAGATTATTTATAAGAAATAGCTAATTTTTAATATTGAGACTGCTATAAATGCTTTCTTTGGTAGATTAGCTTTATTAAGAAAAATGAAAAAATTTCCTTTTTTTTCTATACAAGTGTTTCTTATAAAGTAAATAAAATAAACTTTTCTATATAAAGAAAATAGGAATTTTTGTCTGTTATAAAGAGAAATCCTCCAGGCACATTTCAATCTTTCAGGTTCTGGGAGGTCCCACAACTCATTTACTAAATCCTCGCTAAATAATATAAACTTGACAATTTCGAGTGGAGCCCAGACCTTCCCCCTCCTATTGGTACGTCCCTGGCGTATATTGAAGATGTATAAATTAAAGAAAAAGTGAACTTTAGCTAGGGTTGTTGAAAGTTTTTTTAGCTAACGGGATTACTGTAATCTCCTTTGAGTGTATATAAATATATATAACAGTGTATGACATGAACAATCCTCCTGCATATTTCACAAATTTTCCCATTATTGCTAGAAACATTATTTCCGAGGGTCTAAAGCTAAACCTAGTCAGTACATGAAATGGTGATTGAATACACAATTTTTCTTCTTTCCTTAATAGTAAATTATAGATACTATTGAGATGGTGAGCAAGTTGAAAAGAGAAAGATTAAATTATATTATTAATATAATATAATATATAATATTAGAGAAACTATAAGAAATATCGGTCTTAGGTAAGAAAACTCGTGGTCACGAGAAGAGTGAGTCGCTGTTAGTTCTGGTTCTATGGAAGGGACTTAAACAAGTATTCCCTCTTAAAGAGGCATCCTTTGCAAGGAGTAGGCTACATGCGGGTGCTGAGAGTCGTCCCTCCTCCCAAGACTAGGTTGAATGAAAAGGACCGGTTGGAAATAGAAATAGGTGAATGAATATAGGAAGGGAAGATAGAGATAGGAAATAACTTCACCGAGTGCCTATAGATGGCTCCGAACAGAGGTTGACTGGATTTGAGGCATGAACGAAAGTACCTATGGTAATTAAATTAATTCCATGTAGGTGTATACGGCTCAAATGAAATGAAATAAAATACCGTAATAATAAAATCAATAATATTGAAAATGAGATGTGGCTGAGTTGTACAACTTCTAGGAAGAGAGGTTGCAGCCAACGAAATTAAATAAAAATCTTATTTAATTTTGTATTGTAATGATACTGACACAAATCGTGCCCTTCATCAGGTCAATTAAATGTTAATAATACATAGTATTTCGTAATTTTACATTTATATTATAATATAAAGTTACGAAACATCTCGTACTATTTACATTTAATTGTCCTGATGATGGACACGATTTGTGTCCGAAACGTTGACAATTTAAAAATTAAATAAGATTTTTATTTAATTTTCTTGAATGCAATCTCATCTTACTAGAATATCAATAATTTTGGGACCTCTTAGAAAAAGTGAAAAAAAAAAAAAAAAAAAAAAACAATACTCGCGCTGACTCTTGAGAATGAGGATGTAATTCTTGCTGAAGAAAGATGAGATTATAGAGCTGTTTAAAAATAGTGAAAAATGACCGTTAAAAGAAATTTCATTGTATTTTAACAATGAAGTTTTCTGGTTTTTTTATAAAATAAAAAATAGACTTTTTTTAAATATTCCCAGTTTAAGAAACACTCTAATGTATAGTTTATAGAATTTAAGATAGAAGATAATTATTTCCTAATATTTAATAATTACCAGGAAAATCAAAAATTTACAACAATAAAATTTCATTATTTTAAAAATTAAATTATATTGTTAAAATCTGATTCAAACTTATTTGTTATTCTTATACCTAATTTTTTATAATTAAATAAACAGAAGTTATATTGCTTGAGAGTTCAAAACTTGGGACAAGAAAATTATCTCAATGGTTATATGGTTAGATAATCGCAAAATTATCATGAAAAAACTCTTGACAAGACAAATATAAAATAAAATTTTTTTTTAAAGTAATACATACTAATGACTAGAGCTGAGAAATGATTATAAATACACTTTTCATTGAGCAGAACCAAATTTTGGATTTATATTTATCGGCTCCAAATTAAATCAAGCCTTTCAATCATAAAATGTTAAAACTTTATATTTGCTTTTGATATTATAAAAAATGTATTGTTAACTAAATTATTTTGACCACTAGTTTAAATATAGAAATTATTATTTTATGGTAACAAACTCTCTTCCTTATATTTATTAATGAAATAAGCAATATTTAAAATAATATCAGAAACTAAAAAAGAAAGCCCTGAGAAAGTCGTCATAGTAGTTCCTCAGCTCAACTTGATGAATATGTAAAATCCAAAGTAAATAACATTAAAAATTTATGACATATTTTAACAATAATAAAGATAATTATTAGATTTTAAGAAAATGCATTTCTATTGCATAATTTTTGATTTTCCTTAAGTTTATTTAATGCCTTAATATATGCCTTTGAAGGTATTCCCGTTGTTTGAACGTCTTTTCACACTTGGTACATTGAAATGGTTTATCTTCCGTATGTGTTCTTAGATGCCTACACAATTCTGAATTTGTAAAAAATGTTTTATCGCATTCCGAACATGAATAGGGTTTTTCACCTGTATGGGTTCTTATATGTCTTGGTAGCTCTTTTTTTGTAATAAACGCCTTGGCACAAATAGGACATTGGAAAGGTTTTTCATTCGTATGCGTTCTTATATGTCTCTTAAGATTGCCATATAAATTGAATGCTTTAATACAATACGGGCATTTATATGAATTTTGCTCTATATGCGTTCGGATGTGTCTCTCTAATTTCAGTTGACTTTTAAAGGATTTCGGGCAGTGCATACAATTAAAACGTGGTGCTTCTGCATGAGTTTTTATATGAGATTTAAGAGCATTATGAATCTTAAACGATTTCTCACAATAGATGCATTGGTATGGCCTTTCAGTTGTGTGCGTTTTTATATGTACATTTAAATAGGAAGATGTATTAAATGATTTAGTACAATGGGGACATTTATATGGTCGCTCACCGGTATGAGTTCTAATATGTGTTTTCAACGTTGAATGAACTTTAAATGATTTAGAACAATGTGGACAAACGTAAGGAGTTTCTCCTGTGTGGATACGTACATGAACATTGAGATTATCCTTACGATTGAACGATTTAAAACAATATTGACATTGAAATAATTTTTGACGAGCTAATGGAAAATGTAGATCATTTCGAATTGAAATCTTCCTCTCAATTCTTGGAGGCACTAAAACAAAAAATTCATAATTAATTTCATTTTTTTCGCTTTAATCAAAAATTTATAATGAATTTTAAATAAAATACTCTAACATTTTTCTTTTTGAAAATGTCTTTCTAATCGAACGATAAACAATGAAGGATGAAAGAGATGGTTTATAGTCAAAAAAATGTTAAATATTTTTCTCAAATTTTTTCTTGGATTCAAATAATTACAAATATATCATCATCATCTGAATAAAATTTGATTAGAGGATTTTACGCATTGCATTTCAAATTTTCCGATTTTTTAGAAATGGAGAAATTTTATTCCGTCTATGATAAACATATAATAAAGGGAGTAAAACTGGCTGTGAGGAAGTAGAAGAAAAGTCAGTCTTAGCTCAAATAACTGGGTAAACACGTACTCAGGTGATCAACTGAATATATAATTTTGAACTAAGGGTGAGCAATCTGCCTGGAGCCAGTAAACCTCATGTATGAACCGACGAGATATGTGATCCAAGTAACACGAGTTGCGTGACAAATCGGTTTTGACAAAGGACATATTTTTCTTGAATAATATTAATGAGGAGAATAGATCAAGATGATGAATCAAAAACTATGACGGCTCCTAAAGTTTGTTAGTTGAGCTGGCTACTTTTTTTAATAAAATATTTTTGAATAATAAGATGGTAGGAATAGTTTGGAACCATAATATAAATAAATCTATATTTAAATTTAAGGTATAGTGAGTAAAAAACATTAAGCGTCAGTTTTTTCACTAGCTAATAAGATTGGTTTAGCCAGGTAAAGCAAAATGATGCCTTTACTAATTTGTTAGTTATTTACCTAACTATAGATGAGAAAACCAGCCATAAAAGAAATTATAGTGTAAGTTTGTTTCTTCTGACTTATTATTCTGTTACAGATATTAGAAGAGATTTAAGAAAAAGAAAGGCCTACCCAACCCAGGATGTGAAAAAACTCCCTTTGAGAAGAATAACAATCTTAGCTTGGGCAACTCTGGTACCACCGACGTACTCACAGGTGGTGAGCCCCTCAGTGTGTCTGGGCGATTATGAATTAACATTAAACAATTTTATTTTAATTTCTTCTCATGCAATTTTAATGATTTGACAAGAAGAAAACATGCAAAAACAATATGAAATCTATTTTATTGTTAAATAAATTAAAAAGTTAAAAAAAAATAATTATTTTATTTTTTACAAATAATTGTCCCAATTGTTAACATTTAAAATATTATTATATAACTTAACTTTATTACTGGAGAACTATGAATGTGAAGAAGCTTGTAAGTGATGGATGATGATGATGATAATGAACTTTTTTATTTATTATTTTTTTTTTTTGATGTAGTGTTGTCTCTTGAACCTTCTCTTATCTATTGTTTTTATAATCAATCCCTACATATATATATATGTGGAATAATGTTTTCCCAGGTTGGTCCGCATTGATTGTTGAGATTAACTCGACGTTTCGGCTCTCTTTTTGGAGCCATTTTCAAGAGTTTTGTGTTAGGAAGTGATGGAGGAGGTGGTTTGTTTTTGTTTTCGGGGTCGCAAT
>JAAAKE020145459.1:0-13121 GCA_010014785.2 Anisolabis maritima | reverse complement strand
TTACAACTTGAAACGAGACCTCTACCTCTGCTCTAGGAATCCGAGGTGATTCTTTAGTTAGTTCTTTGCTATCTCTTTTATCAATAAACTTTGAAATGCTCGTCGTTTGTTGAAAGTCGACTTCAAATGTCATGTCGTGTTTATGTTTATATAATATATAATAATATTATTATATTTCTAATTTCAATAAAATTAACTTTCGCCTTCAAATAAATAAATACCTTACGTCCTCATTTGTTAATTGCCTTTTTTAATATTAACATCGTTTTTAAAATTCTATTTATTTTTCTAATTTCGTCTCTTTTCTATTTTAATATTTATTATTAAATAATATGATTTTTTTTCTAAGTAGATCATTTTATATAATGACATAAAATACTAACCTTACCTTAACTATTTATTTACCGTAATTCCATATTAATTAAATATCTTTTAAAATTAAAATAATAAATATTTATATTCCAATTAAACATTATCTTCTTTTATATGCGAAAATAATTTTTCAGCAGGCTGTCGAAAAAATCATCGATGTCAAAGGGAAAATGTAGAATTATAACACTTATTAATAATGTTAAACAAATGTTAATTTTCAACAATAATTATTTTATTTAATAACATAATTTCAAAAAGGATATTTATTTATTGCATTTAAAATTAGTAGAATATTTGACATTTATTATGCAGTAGTAAAATTTAATTTTCAATAAATATTATTTTATTTAATACCTTTATACCAATAACTATTTTTTAAATCTATATATTCACGTTAATTTTATCATCTCGAGGTAAATATTTCTATTAAATTTTGATCGAATATTTTTTTTTATGAAAAGTATATATATATTCAATCTATTTTATTGAAACGAACAATTAGAATTACATTCTATTAATCAGGGATCACCAATTTTGAAATATATATAGTATGTTCGTTTATTACTAAAACATTTTTTTTCTTGGATTTTTTTTTAATAGTGAATTTAAATAAAATTCGAACAAGACCACCATAAAACCTAAATACAAGCTCTTAATTTATTATTTTATAAAATTCCGGCTTAGTGAACATATAATCACAACAGAGAGCCCTCTAAATTTGCAAATTTAATTTGAAAATGATAAAATAAAATTCACACCTATATAATAATAATGGGTCAATAATTCTGTTATTTTTCAATACAATAAATAAAATAAAATTTTCTATCAACTTGTCATATTATTGATTAGTTTACACCGAGTTTTAACTAATGTATTTGGACATCAATAAAGAATTTATTCCATAAATAATATTTATATATTATTACTCTGTTTATTTTAAATAATTGTAATTCTACACTTTCTCTTAGACATTTCTATATATGTCATATGCATAAAAAATAAACTTTAATTGTAAGAAGGCTTTAACCAGTCGAAGAAAAAAAAAAAAAAAAGGATTAATTTCCTATTGACGCCTCGCGACTGGAGAACTTCTTCTTGGCTTAAAACATTTTAGTATAATGTTTTTGCATGATTTTATTTATTCAATGAAAAAAAAAATCATTTCATACAACACAGATATTATTAATAATTAAATTAATTGCATTTATTCTGCTTGCTAGCTCCTTGCGTTAAAATAATCGTCGAATCGAAAATTATTCTTTTTTTCCTCACAGCCTTCGACTATTTTAATTAAATACCGCTACATTTATATGCCCTTCTCTCATAATCGTAAACAATCCTGATCCCTACATATACACGTTCTCCATCTTATTGTTGATTAGATAGATAGAGTTGATATCATTAAGCGGAGGTGAATTGAATTAAATAATTATCATCATATGTATTTGTGTGCAGGTGTCTGTGCCATCGTCGGGATCGCTCGATTATGCCATCAGTATGCGCCCCGATTATCATCAGGCCATCATCGACGTCATCAAATACTACGGATGGCGCAAGATCATTTATCTCTACGACTCGCACGATGGTGAGTGATATTTACTCACTTCAACAATTAGCAAATTACTTAGCAACCCCCCAATTTTTCCTCCATCTTTTTCTTATCTAATTTAAGAAGAATAGTTCATTCATTTATGGACTTTTCCACTAAAAGTAGATAGATTTTTAATTTAATTTCACCTTGAAATATAGCTATATATAACCTTTGATATTAACTTTATACTCCACTCCATTAAAATAAAAAAAAAAACGTCTCATCTTGTAAATGGCGCCATTAGTTGACACACATATACAGAGATACACTTTGATACAATTTTCTTAAGTATTATATCTTAAATCCATTATTATTTGAAAAACGTTATTACAAAAACATTTGAACCATTTTTGTTTTTGTTCTTAAAAATAATCATCCATTTAATTTTAATTAAAATTAATTAATTAGATTCTATTTAAATATAAAGTATTTAATAAATTTTAAATGAAATATACAGGCAGTTTTCGACTTTGACGGAGTTCCCTTTAAAACTTCAACAGTTGAGGATTTTAAGAAATAGAGAATCTTCTAATAATAATAAATTTTCTTTACTTTTATACTTTACGTATATACTTTGATTTTCCAACTAATATATTTCATTTAAAAATGAAATAATTATATATTATCTCTTCATCTTACTCCCTGTAAATTCAGATTGAATTTATTTTATTAAAGAGAGAAAGAGAGAGAGCTTTTATCATCATCTTGCCCCAATGGCCCTTAACATGTTTATTTTATTTGCCCTTATTCTCTCTCTCTGAACTCTCGAATACAAAACTGTTTCCTCGAAACCGCAAATACGTTCACTGCATTTCTGGCATGTTTCTCCCTAAACTGAGAATCGCTAGGGGGATACAAATGCAAGTGCCAAATGTTTCGTTCCAATTCATGCACAATGTCCCTAATTCGTTTTGAATTTATATATAGTAATCAATATATAAAAAAAAAGGACGACGCCATATGATATTATTATTATTTAATATGTAATGCTAAAATAATATTTATTTGAAAATTTTTAATTAAAAATCATTATAATAGCATGGAAAATGTTTTTTATAGTTATAAAAATAATTTGTAATAAAATTCAATTAAGAATTTTTCTGATACGAATATAAAATTAGATGTTATATATTAACTCTAAATCCATGATAATTACATCTTTTTAAACTGTTATTTGTCTTAGATACAACGTTTCAGTCACTAATTCTGTGACCTTCTTCAGGTATAATTTAGATTCAAAGAATGTTATTTCTAGAGATTTCATCCTGAAGTGAAGCAAGTAAGATGGCTGCCACGCTTTGAGATGATGGCGCCACTACCGATCAGGCAACCTAGATGGCGTGCTAATCGAAGCGTAACAGCCATCTTGTTACTTGCTTCACTTCAGATTGAAATCTCCAGATATAAACGTCCTTTAAAGTGAAGAAAACCATAACATGAGTGTACGAAACATTAATTTTAATAAACCAAGAATGTAATTTATTTATTAACTGTTAACTGTGTCTTAAATTATTATCCAAGAGCGAATAATGACATCATTAAAGAGAGGGTTGGAAGTCCAAAACTTAGTTCTCCTGATAGTATTTTAATATAATCCAGAAGAAAAGAGAGAATGTTAATTAAAAATAAAACATGAATAAATCATGATGATTTTAAATTTAATAAAATGAGAAGTAAAACCCAAGGGAACCCTTAACCGCACCCCTTTCTCCTCTTTCTCTGCTTCGTTTACTTTGTTTCTGCCTTCCGAAAGTCTTCTTGTTTATTCGCCGAATAATTAATTACATATATTTTCCAAAGCAACATCTTTAGTTAAATACTAGCTTTTCTTTTTTCTTCATCCAAGTAACAAACAAAACTCAATGACATAAATACCATAATGAAAAATCTTAATAATTTCTATCTAATTATTTAATGTTTAATAAGTGTTAGGAAATTTTTTATGCCTATAAATAAAAGTCATATATGTTTGACTCACCTTCACTGGTGATGAACTTTTAGCAAACAAAATATTTGTAACCATTGTAATGTGTGCTATATTTACTTTCTCGTATACGGAGAATAAGGCAAGTTTTGTATGCAAAAATTCTCTCTCCAAATTTTGATTGTTCTTGACTTTTAGAACTTCTCTGAGTCCGAAAGTACCTTTTTCCAAATTACCTTTGCCTGTCTGAGAATGTCAAAAGATGCTGCGTCTACACCAATTCAGTCTAATCACAAACTCCTCAATTTGTTTATCTAAAGGAATGATGTAAAGCCAGCATCATGACTCTCCCTTTTCTTCAATATTTCTTTCTTTTTAAGTCTTTTTAGATATCTGAGGACTTTCGACTCTTTCCATATTCATCGAAAAAATTTTTATTTAATATTATTTACAATATATTTATATAGTGTTTCGGCCTTGACTAGTCATTCGTCTTGGATGACAATTTTTGACCATTTTGAAATTTTACCATACTTGTTTCTAGGACACTTCTCACACTCGAAGGGCGATTTTTTTAATTTTTGTATTTTGTCTAAACTTTTTTAAGAGGAATTTTTCATTTTTTAAATAAATACCGTAATAAATTATATATCAAATATTGGTCAATAAAATAATGTTTACATTAACGAAATTCTACTAACTCATATCTTTGGAAAAAATATATCGATCCAGAGTCTCCAATTTGTGCCCTAGCGTGCTAGGCTTACTTTCTGCACCACCGGAACCACTTGTATTTTTTTAAGCGGAATAATTTGACAATTAATTTACAATTAAAAATTTACAAATTGATTAGTTTACAGGTTAATCCAGGCGTAATTTTAACATATTTATTTTTTAAGCAGAATTTTTTAACATTTGTTTAAATTCTCGGGCGAAAACACAAATGCAGTGCTTACTTAAATTAAAAGAAGTTTGAAAATCTCTTCATTCGTCAAAAATAAATTTATATATATAAAAAATATTTTGCTGTATATTTCTACAAGAATAAAAAGGAACACACTGTCCCGGATAGGCTAGAGATCCCGGGTTGGGCTGCAGGAGGCTAGGGTCACTTGAACCACAGCAAAAATATATGCGCAAAATTTTTATTTTATTAAAAATAATTGTTTGTCTATTTTATAAGCCTGGTTCGAGTCATTCATTTAATGTTTATGTCTGATTCATATGAATCGAATTGATCTCGAAAAATCATCTAACTTATATTTAACCCTTAACCCCTTGAAAGGGCTTCTTCTGCTTACAGTAGGGTTTTGGAGCCGGGTCGGTCACCTTGCTGATAAGGGAAACATTTTTGTTTAAAGATACCAGTATATAAATTTTTATTTTTGAAAAAAAAATTTCTAGATAAATATTCCCATTTTATATAATAGCTAGTAGTAGTAGTAGTATGATTATCGCGAACAAAATCAGAACGGTTGAAAATGCTTCAATTCAAAAAAGACAATAGAAAATTAATTTTGTAAATATTAATAACTTTTTTAATGGCCACAAACTCAATTTTTACGAGTAGAAAGCTCGAGGTAAAAAACAGAATAAATAGCTTTATTCTCTTTATTTATTAATCATATATTTAATTATTCATTCTCATTCACATTTAGGATTTTAATAAAATTAAAATGCTCACAGCTTCTTCAATTCAACTTTTTCGAGCTTTCAATTAATAATATTAAATTCTTATAAAAGTCCATCCATCATTTTTCACTGTCCCGCCCTCTCTCTCTCTCTCTGGATTTTTTTTTCGAATGAGTCAGAGAATTCCTGTTTTTTAATTAAAAATTAATTTTCTTTTTTTTTTGTTTATTAAAAAAAAAAAAGTGGAAATATGAACTGAACTTAATGAAATGCTTACCTGAAATTTCACTATTAGTTTATTATTATTTATAAAAAAAAAAGTAATGAATGAAATTTTAATGAAGAGAGAGAGTGAGTGGCTATCTACATTTAAAGGTGACAAGTCGAGGGAGGGGAGGCTTGCTTTTAGGTTGCTATTCTGACATCCCCATTCCCACACCCCTCTCTGACATTCTTGCACGTTTAATTAATTTCCCACTCTCTTTTTCTCTCTATTCTACTTGACATTTGCAATTCTTTACTCTGGAATTTATTTATTTATTTTTTTTTTATTAAAAAAAAAAAAAAAAAAAAAAATACGTAATTTCAAAGAAGAATTATATTCTCTATACTTTTATTTATTCCTTTATTTTCCACTCACCAGCTAGGATTTAAATATTTTAAATAGGTTTTTTTTTTTTTTTTTTTAAAGAGCCAAATATTATTTGTTGGTATTTAAAAATTTATCAGGGATTATATTTGGTTTCAGTCCCCCACCCTGTGCCCGAGAAGTTAAAAATGGAGGGGAGGCAGAGGGATGATAGTTCGCCCACCAATCGCGCTAGATTTTCACAAAAACATTCTTGCTCACTTCCACTGCGAACGAGGTCTGCGATGCACAATGTGAAAATTTTGATGCCCCAATATTCAAGAGGGCCCAGAGTTATTAAAAAATTTTTAAGTCGGAATGAATGGGGTTTAGTGAGGTTTTAAATTACAGATCTTTAAGTATGATAGATCGATTTCGCTTTTATTCTTAAGCATCATCAGCCTTTTGTGTTTATGGAAAGAAATTGAAAGACTTCCATGTAAAATTTCTTTGTCTTCATCTCTTGACACACTTATTCTAAATTTCATAGTTCTCCCCTCATCATTCCTCGCTAGAATTTTGACACCCTCGTGAAATAACTCGCTTATAAAAGATCTCGGAAATTTGAAATCTTTTTTACTAGATAAAAGAAAAAAAATATATATTTTTTCATTTACTCTCCCCTAAGGCTTAAAATAAAATTTAGTGCCCGTAGTTTACTTGAAAAAAATGGAAACGCTTCTTGTGTTGTTTGAGAGATTGAGAGACAGACACCTTCAGAGGAAAAGAGAGAGAGAGAGAGAAAGGATGGATGCTTTTGATCTCTGACTCGAGCAAGCAAGGAAGAAGACCCTTTTGAAGATAAGACCAGGTGCTGGGCAAAAGAATCCAACCAAGTCTATTGTGTTAGAGAAGAGGAGGAGGACAAAGGTATATACACTATCTATGTGCCATCTCGTGATATAATTACCAAGATGTGCACATTACAGATGCACACCCCCGCACTGCGGAGAGCCTAATAGGTCTGCTCTGCGGCAACCTTGCCGAAATTACCGATTCCGTTCTCTCCTTTGCCTTTGCCTGCTGACGACAGCATCCCTTCCTTCTCTGTCTCTTATCATTCCTCTTCTCTTCTTCTTATGTTTGTGTTGCACTTAACTCTTATCTCGTGTCACATCAAATGATGTTTAAATATTAAAATATAAACGATCTTTTTTTTTTTTTTTTTTTTTTTTTGCTTTAAAATAAAGTGATCTACAAAATAAATTTCTTCTCTTTGATATTGAGAGTACTTTATTTTTTAAAGAACCCCTGATACCATACAATTTTGTAAATTGAGAACCTTTCTTTTAATTTTTAATTATTCAAAATTGGATAATTTTGCGCTTTCGCCTAACATATGAAAAGAGAAAAAAAAAGTTTGACACAGCTTCTCATTTCCCCTCTTAAATAATTTTTTTTAGGGAGTTGAATTAACGTTTGTATACAAATTGAAATCATTTTAATTACAACCAGAAGACAAACAGCTTCTCAAATCTGCGTCTAGTACTTTTCATTTTGTGCAGATTTATATACGTCCCGTCATTGTTTCGCTTCCCGCCTGAACCACAAAAATTTATTTATATTATATTGGCTATATTAATATACATAATAATACATAAAAAAAGATGGAGGTTAAATGGCCTCAGATGCCGAAAGACCTAAAATATATATAAAATGAGAGTCATTAATTAAAAGGACTTTAAAGCTAATGATGATCCTAATGATGATAATGATGAGGATAATAATGATAATCATAATGCCGTTAATGAATCTTGAATGTAAGTTCAATAATCCTATTAATGGTAATCATGAATCTATTAGATTTTGGAATTTTTATCGAAAACATGTAGCTACTAAGAAAAAAATTTAGACACAGGGGGGGGGGGGGGGAGGAAACTTAAAATTTTACCATGTGGAGGATGGCTTCTCGGGGCCGCCATTTCCCATGGGCCCTACCCCTGAATAGTTCCAGAGCAAACTTTTCCGCTACGTCCTTCCTGCAACTGGATCGATTGATTCCGGATCTTAAAGCAACAATCATTTCTCTAGGGACCGGATGTTTCATATATGGTTAGCTAGCCAGGTGGCTAAACTAGCTGGTTGTTCCATCCTAACTATTACTAGCTACCAACGCAACATGAAAAAATAGCCTAACTAAATATATATGCAACTGATCTTTAGAATAATAATTATGTAAAATTTCATTAATTTTTGATTGTTTTTCAACTTTACTGATTGAACTTTAAAGAAAAGTAAACCAATCGATGTATACATGTCTGTGTGTGGTCATCTGGAGGCCGTAGGCTTTGTTAATTTGCAGACATGCGAATCTCTTTCCTGGACCAAATAGCTGCTGGCAGATCGCCTTCTGTGCGTGTTTTGTGCGTGCGGTTTGGCTTTGTTTCTGGCCACATGGCTTTTTGCTTTGTGGCGAGCACACGATTTGCATCACACAAACAAACACATGGATAGTGTTTCGCACTTTTCACCAAGGCTATTGTGTGATCACTGATACAGGATACAGCATCTAAAATAAGGCCTCCTCCTCTCAACTCTTCGCTTACTCAAAAAGTAACGAACCGCGATTCGATTTATCTCCTCTCTCTCTTTTTCTTTTTTTTTCCAAGATAAAATAAAAAAAAAAAATTGAGAGAAGTAAATACGTTTTAAAAGCTTTCTCATAATGTTTTCTCTCATTTTAAAATCGGTATTTATTACGTTATTTAAATAACTACAATTACGAATAATTCAAAGTTAAATAAAAATAAATAATTTTTATTTGTTTTGTTTGCTCTCTATAATTGTGTTTATATGTCAAGTGTTAAACATTGAATCTTTTCTTTTCTGTTCTTAAGAGATTATGAAAAACCAAAGGTTACCATGTAGGACGATAGTCCCCCTTCCCCCCTCCCCCCACCCTATTAACAGCCATGGAAAGAAGTGAGCTCCCCCATATTTCAACCCTGGGGCTTTCATCGACCAGTCTTAATATACACTCCCCAGCACTGGATATTCAAAAGAGGTCCCACCCCCTCCAATTCATAAAAAATATGTAAACAACATTTTAAATAAAACATGAAAAAATTATAAAAATAACAAGTTTAAATTTAATATCTAGTAAGAGCCTCTTGAAAAAAAGAACCAACTTGAGCCTCCCCCTTCCCCTTCAAGGAAAAATTTTACGCTATGCTACTGCACACCAATAAATAAATAAATAACAAAAACAGGAGAGTAACTTTTCTAATAATCAAATCGGAAACTAGGAATCTTTTTTCTCATTTTTATTATTAAAAACAAATAATTTTGGTCCAGAAGTTAATGAATTTTAAAATAAATTATAGTGGTTGTATAGTTATTTCGATACTCAGCGGAAGACTGCAGTTTTTCCAGGGTTGTGAATCACTCAAGGACAGCTTTCGGGGTTGGGGTTGGCACGGTTTTTGTGAAATTCTGGTAATGTAGGAACCTGAGTACAACGGGCTGTCACCCCTTACATATCCCCTCTTCCAATACCGAAGTTTCATTAAATAGAATATAATTTTGGTCTATTTCATCAAAGAGCCAAAAAATCAGCCACTTAAATTCAAATAGTGATTGTGCTTGATTTAGGCCCTAACATTGTTGATCCCTCTCCATGCTTTAACTCTTTTGGGGCTCTGTCCATTGGTACAGGGGTACAGGTAGAGGTCTCTCTTCACTTATCAAGACTTCTGAGTCACTAACATGCATATATATAATTAACTACTAAACTTCTCATTTAATTCTCCAACTTCTCCTATAGCAAATAGAATTTATTCACAATCAATTGGACTCAGTGGTCATTGTTCTGGAGCACTATATGAAGAAGTGGAGTAAACATTTCTTCCCAAAATATGCTATTTATTACATAATATTATAAAATTCTATTTTAAAGTCTCTCCAAAATAATGAAAAATTCATTTTTCCCATTTTATTAATAAAAAAAAATTTTTTTTTTTCTTGAGTGAGCAGCGAAGACATTTTAGAGACGGAGAGGGCATAAAAAATACCAACAAAATTTGATATTTTTTTAAAAAATAAACCAAGTGTTGCCAACTTAGAAAAAATTTGTCAACTTGTGAATTGATCAAAATATATCAGCAAATTTTTTTTATCAATTGCTATATTTTTTAAAAAAGTTCGACCTTTTTTTTTAAAATGAAAAATAGAAACTATTTTGCTAATTGGTCCCTGAATCGAGAGAAAAAGGGGGGACCCCCTGCTTAAGAGTATCTTTTATAGATTTTCTTTCAAGTAAAATATAAAATTCATAGGTCATGTGAAGTTCATCTCTAATTTATATTATTATTTAACTAACTCTCCATTTATATATATATTTATTTATTTAAAATGAGGGAAAGTATTCAGACACTTATTTATAGCTCATTCTCAATTATTACATTTCTTATTGATTTTTCACAAAAAAATTAGTGCGAATTGTTCAAGCGAAAAAACGATCGGCCGACAATAAATCGAGATTTCTCTATAATTTACATTTTTACAAATTAAAAAAAAAAAATCACCCATGATTTAAATGGTAATTTTTTATTAAATCTTTAAGGACGAATCCATTACCCTCTCAATTCTATATAAAAAAAAAAAAGAACAAATATAATCAAAAGGTTGCCAGACGAAAGGGGAGCGAGACGAGAGCAAAACCCTTTGATGATGCTTTTGATTTATGCCCGACCAGGCTTATCTCTCTCTCTTATGTTAACTATAATGCCATAGGATCTCTGGACTGGTAATCCCAGCAGCTCGATGCAGAGATGTCAGCCGATGGTGTCATTCAGCCATTATCTTGCCTCCGTCAGGCTTCTCTATGCATATGACAAGCTGCTCTTGCAGAGATAAGGAACAGCTAGCCGGACATCTACACCACACCAAATAATTAGTCTTAATTACCGCCATGCAATTAACTTGCCTCTGATTCGATGCACATAGACAACACCTACGTATTCCTCCCATCCCACATATGAGGCAATTTCACAACTACTCCTACTTCAATTCACATTTCCTATTCTCTTTCTGATTAGATAACTATCACTATCCAATCTATCTCTCTACTTACTTAATCTTTAGTATGATAATGCATAGAAAGACGGAATTTAATATGAGCTTACTAAACTTGACATTTGAGATATTTATGGGTTAGTACGCTCTTAGATCCCTGTCAGTTCTCTGTTTTTTTTTCCCCCCTTATTTAGAATAGAAGGAATTTATGTCCAAATTTATTATATTAAAGCGAGCAAAAATTTTAATAATTGATAATTTTTATTGTAAATTTTCTCATTTTCATAGTCAATAGATAATTGAAATTTTCCAGTCTAAAAACGAAGAAATATTTTAAAAATTAAGTAAATAAAATCAGGGGTTTTGAGAATATTTTATATTGAAAAATAATAAATATCACAAGTAATATTAGTTAAAAAAATAAATATATCGTGTTGCATTACTACTAAATACAAAATTATATGCTAAACTGCACATGAAAAAAGAAATATCAACTAACATGATAAGACTTAAACATCAGTATACATCTGTTTACTTTAGAGACTTAGTGTAGCTCTGCGGCTGAACGTGACCTACAATCGAAATGTCGCCAAGCAGATATAAAAAATTTTTCTCTTATCTCCAGGGTTGTCCAGCAAGATTCTGACTTCCATTATTCAATTAAATAAATTGGAATAAAGAAAAATGACCGTTTGTCAAAATAGAGCCTGTGGGGGAGGGGTAATAATTTGAAAATATAATTTACCTCCTAATCCTGGAAATAAATATATATTAAAAAATGCTTCCTTCTGCAGTCTGAGCTATAATTTTACCGCGTGAAATTCGATATTTTATTTTGCTTTTTATTTTATTTGGCCTGACTTTGGGAGACCCTGAATACGTCTCTAGTTCTTTTGTTTGGTTCAGTGATGTTGGTCACATTCGGATATGGAAATCTCAGATCGGTTTTTCAGCCAGCAAGGCATCAAATAAAGATAAATTATTTTCATTTTAGGCCTTTTCGACATCTGAGCACATATATACTTTAAACAATTACATATTCATTAATTACTACTATTAGGTATATTCATTTAAATCAATTGATTTCGTCGGATTGCCTGGCATCCAAACCCACCCCCTGGCTTTTTTAATCAATAGTGACGTCATTACCCCCTGGCCACATGGTGATAAGATAATTTATAAAAATTCAACAATGCCTTCCTTTATTTCATTTTCCCTTATTCAGAATTTTGTTTTGCTTTTTCTTTTTTCTTATTTTGACTCCTTTAATATTTCTTTTCTATTATATTATTTATGCCATATATTAATATATTTCTATATTAAAAAATTACCTTATTCGGAAAATCTCAAGTTAGAATCAGTAAAAAAAAAATTTTAATAATTTTTTTTGTTTAATTTATTTTCAAAGCTCTCTCAGATAACTTCATTTTCATCCATAAAGATGGATTTAAGCAAAAAAAAAAAAAAAGCGTAGCCGGAGGTTTTTTTTATGTAATCGAAAGTGCTTGCTTGCTCGCACCAATAAATATCTTTATCAAATATAATTCAATTAATACTCTGATCACTAATATTCTCTCTCTCTTTTTCCCTAAAGCCAAAATGCATTTCATTTTAAAATTACATCCAAAAGCTAATATATACGTATGGTCCGTTAGGTGAATAAATTATTTTTAAGGTTTGGCCGAAAACACTCTGAGTGAACACAGGACACACTGTACTTAACCTTACTTAATATCTAGTCATTTCAGGGATGGAGAGGGGGGGGGGGGGCGGTGATGTAAAATGAACCATTTGGAAGAAAAATTGCAAATAAAAAAATCAGGTGTGTAACTAAACACCAAAAAAATCAGGTTGGTGAGTAAACACATTTCTTTTATTTTATTTTTCTATGTTATATAAAAAATAAACGCCACTTTCCCCTCTTAAATATATTCTAATAATTTTATCTTATTGGGTGAAAC
>JAAAKE020145458.1:8374-31977 GCA_010014785.2 Anisolabis maritima | reverse complement strand
GCAAACCCACCATCGTCTTTCAATGTCTCAAAAAATTTTTTTTAGTGGGTTACTTTACAGACGGAAATTCTGGTTTAGAGATCTCTCGTATCCACAAGGACTAATCTTGAAAAATGACTTTCATTTGCGTGAACAAAATATCTCAAAATGAGATACAAATTTCATATTTAAGTAAGCAAGATATTCCCTTTACAGTGCCGTGGCCAGTGAGGGGTTGTAGGGGTAGATGCTCCCACCCATGGAACATGAAGTTAGACTTAAATATTAATCCTATAGTTAGAAAATTGAATTATTTCATTTATATTTGTAAACTGAGAGGTGGACCCTTATTAGATTTCATATCTATCTAAGGAGGGAAAAGAGTGAAGAGAATCTGCAAGTCTTGAACCTCCCTCTTATCATAAATTCCCTGCCCCGTTACTGTCACTTAAGATACGTCGAAGAGTTCTTGAATAAAATTTACCAATCGGCAGAGAAATTTTTTTTAGTACTTTTTAAATAATTTTTTTTAATTCTAATGATTTTGAATAAAATCGATTTATCATTATCATTTATTTTAAAAAATATGAAAATATTAATGAAAAATAATAATATTCATATCCTATTTAAAATTTTAAAATATACCATAAGGTGTATAATTCGTGCATTTTTCTTTGCTGGAAGGTAGGCTACCCAAATGCCAACATATTGATTTTTCGATTAATTGCTCCAGAACTTCTCTAGAGCTGTCCACCCATATTCAGTTGTTAAATCTCTCTAACAACCGAGCATGCGGGGTCATCTCTAAAGGAGATAGGGAGCAATTAATCGAAAAATCCATTAGGGTAGCCATTGCAAACCAGCAAACAAAAACGACCGAATGTATCCCATAGATTTAATATATTATTGATAATATGAATATTTCATACCTTAAAATATTATTTCGCATAATTTCAATTCAATTATTAATGGTGGCAACAATTAATAATCTATTTTCAAATAAGAAATAAATGCAAAACTTTATAATTAAATTATTCCTTCAAAACCATTAATATTTGTTTCAATCAACGCTAATAAAATATTCCAAAGTATCAATAAATAATATTATCCAATGTCACATGGCAATAATGGCAGAAGATTTTCGTTCGTTATATGAATATTTCATGTGAACTCAATTCATTAATTATAAATCATTCTATTCTATTCTACAAATTATATACTCATTAAAACGGAATCATTTTATATTTTTTTATATCGATTGTAAGCATATTAATAGTATATATAATTATTAGATTTTAGATGTAGTTGGAATATCGACATTTTGTCAGAATAATGATAATTATCTCTAAAATATGATCAAAGGGCATACATAATACATTAATTAATTATATGGATTCTTTTGTTGCTTTTTCCTTCCAAAGTACTTTTATAATTTATTAATAATTTTTAATAGATCATTATTATTCCAATGAAAAATTGAAATTCATCATAAAACAAAGAGGAGGCGAGAGGCTAAGCGGATAAGCTACGGATTACGGATCTGAAGTTGCAACAAACCCGTAAAAAATAATTCAACTTTGCCTGTCTCCTCCTGAGGTAGGAAAGATAATCTCACTCCCATTAACTCGAACAAAGGGTCCGTCCTTAAAATTAAATCGATTCAACTTAATTATAAATTATATTGAAAGTGGAAGCCTCGCTTCATGTACCAAGTTCTATGGTTCGCTTCCCATCAGAGCCACAAAAATTTATTTGAATTATATTGACTACCATTTAATATAAATAAATAAGGACGAATTCTAATATGGCTCAGATGACGAAAAAGACTTAAAAAAAATTATATAAAATATATTTTTATATATAACTTGTAGAATTTTTAAAAATAATTGTAAGTCACTAATAATTTCAATAAATTGAATTTAAAATTAAAATGAGATTTCTCTATTTTATTAAAATAATAGAAATAGACTATTTTCTCAAGAAAATATTTATATGAAGCTTCTATGCAGAGGCGGATTAAATAAGTTAGTCGGAAAAAAGTCGGGCCACCAAAATATCATGTAATACATATGTTTTAAAATGGCGAATAACCTCACAGTTGCAGCCCTCTAAAATAATAATGATAAAAAAAAATGGTTTATTCGTATTCTTCTTATTGCAATTTTATTCAAGATTGTGAAATTACCGTATCCAAGAGGAAAAGTGTTTGGGGTTCTCGGACCCGCAAAATTGTGAAATACCAGAAGAAGGTATTTCATGTGAAAAATTAACTGAAACGCCTAATTTATAGAAATATATATTTTCATACATCCCCAATGTATTGCCCACTAGTTTTTCTTTACATCTTTTGAAAAGAACGTCTAAAAAACAAATAAATTTAAACATATCTTATCAAACAAATTAGTTTTCCATATTTGAGTATTCTGCCTTGAATGAAATTATGAATTAATTTTTGCCATCCATGGTACATAGATTGAATTTTTTTCTCAATTATCTCTATTCCTTTATGAAGATTGGAAAACTATCAAATTTTATCCAACGTTTTCTTTTAAGTTTTCATTTATCTTATCTAAAAACTTTCAAATATAAGAGAATGGAGCATTATCAAAATTGAAATTCTTATTATTACGTATTGATTTTATTCCTTTTATATCAGAGACAATTTCGAATTCGAATTAAATTTATATATTTAAAAAAAAACTTTAATTTTTTTTATAATTATATTTGAATAAACTAAGTCAACCAAAGTGACCAAACACGGGATGTTGTTGGCTAAATTTTTAAAATATAATAATAATTGTAAACTTGTAATGTATAGAGACATATTTAAATAAATGATTGCAAAAACAAAAAAAACGAACGGTGAGTTCTTTCTTTAAAAAATCTATATCAAAAGAAAGAGCGACGTGAATAAAATAAAGTGCTCGAGAAGCAAGAGGGATTTGTAAGTAGAAAGAGAGGGGAGAGAGTGAGAGGAGACCCTGAGGGCAAGCCCTAGCAAAGGAGCCGCAAAAAGATGAGCCCTGGCTTCACATGAATATGTTCTCCTTAACAAATTAAACCTGCTCTAGAAAATGGCCGATGAAAAGAGATGAACTGTCGCTTTAAAAAATACGAACTGATGAAGTGCCATCTCTCAAGACGAAGTTTTCTTATAAATTAGATTATAGAAACGCTTGTTGGAGTAATTGGGGGAAAAAAATTCCATTTTATATTATGCTCAGAAAATAGAGAAATAAATTATAATTTCGCCTACTGATAAAAAAATAAATTTTTTTATAAATACCTATTCAGTCAAGATTAAAAATGAATGTTAAAATGTGGTTGAGACCAAATTTTTTAATAAAAATTGATTGAAAGCAGTTTCTGGCCTTTCTTCTTCCTTGGCCTTGTCCCTTTAAATTTAAATCCGAAAGTGGAAACAAGTTGGCCGTTCGTATAGCCTGAAGGGAACTGGAAATGACTGACAGAGGATCTAGAATAGATGCCGCTCTTAGCTCCGGTAACTCATGCTCATGTGAGCCCTGATCGGACTCCATCATTAGTGATGATAATATCAATATCTTCCATTTTTGTTTTTCCTCATTTATTTGTTCATCCCTCTTCTCTCAAATAATATTTTGACCTTTTTTTTTCGAAAAGCCAAAATATTTTTTGTTTGATCTTTTTATTTTTTTTTATTGATGGTTAATCTTCAAAATATTTTTTTTTTACAAGATTCTCTATCTTCATTCAACAGCTACGATGTGAGGTCTTTTTGAAATGGACACGCTATCAATTAGAAAAAGTCAGAAAAATCCGAAAAAATCTATATATAGTTAATTTAATATAACTTCATTAAAAGCATGTAATGGCGGAGGGTGAAGAGATGAGACCAGCGACCAATCAAAACGCATCCTAGACAAAGCTAGCTCCTAGTCCCCTAGAACTGAAGTTATATTGAATAGGGTATAAGTAGGAGGGTGAGGGGTTCCTAAAAACATCGAAAAACATCTGATCTCTCAATCATCGCTCCTAATCAAGACGTAAAGAGGCAGAACTGAAATTCACTCTGCTGTACGTGGAACTCTTTTGACTTATTTACTACAAACAATTTTTATTACCTTTTTCTGTGTCTTTTGGTTCTAGAAATGTTTCGTCAAAAAATATTACTACCCATCTGATGGGAATGTCTGATTGTCTCGTTCCCTCTCTTATCAATTAATAAAAAATTGATTTAAATAATTTAAAAAAGACTTTTTTCATGAATATTTATATATTCTTTTCTTAAGATTTCCATTTATAAATTTAAAAGTTTTCAAGCATCATTCACACTTTCACTTTATTGTTGTACATGTTTGAAGTACTTTTGAAAATTTCTCTCTTTGTCAATTCATTCCTTCATATCATTATAAAAATATTACTTTAAAAATATATATGAGGCAGATACCAGATATTATAGTCTTTTTCAGCATCTCAGGCCATTTAGATTATTTATTTATATTAATTGGTAGCCATATTAATATAAATAAATTTTTGTCGCTCAGGACGGGAAGCGAACCACTGACCCTTGGTACTTGAGACTAGACTTCTGCATTAATGGACAGGGCCAGAAACTTGATATTAAGAAAAGCATATTAAAAAAAAAAAAAACTAAATTCCTAAAGACCATAAGACTTTCATACTTTTTTTAAATAAATAAAATTTTAAAGAGGATATAGAGGTGGAAAAAATATTTTCATTTGAATAATATAATATAAATAAATAAAATATTCATTTTATTTTTTATTTTTATCAAAATGAGAATGTGAGAAGAAATTTTTATTATACAATACCTTTAATAAAAAAAAAAAAGGTTTTTATTTGATTCCTATTGAGAGAAACTTTTTTTTTAATAGCAATTGTTTTTTTAAACGTATTTTTGTTCCGAAACAATTACTCGCTTTTTTATTAGGATTCCATATTCTTATAAAAAAAGATAATTTAAAAAAATCTAATTTAAAAAATTAAATTAGAATGTAGTGAATGCTGGTGCAGGCTTATTTCCTCTTTTTTTTTTGAGTGTGCCTCCCATCCTTCTTTTCTCTTTGTGTGAGTGTTTTATATTAAATGACAATCACCAACTGAATGACTGACTTGGACATTTTAATTGTAAGGCCGCAAATGTTTGCCTCCCACCCTCACTCCCTTCTCAAACTGAAAATGCACAGAGATTCCCGAGATTGCCAGGCGTTATCATCATCAATGGTGGCCGTCTATTTAGAAATGTCTGCTTGAAAAGAGAGAGAAAAGGGGAGACACCAATGCCACTTTGGAGCCCGGCCAAATCTTTTAGAAAATAAATGAGCCAACAAGACAGAGACAAGGAAGGCCAAGAGAGAAATAGAAACCCTCCAGAATACAAACAAACAAAAGACTAAACTAGATGATGTTCAACTAGATTCATAATAGATTTGTCCTACTTTCCATCGAGTTTGTCACCAGCTGAAGATAATAACGCTTAGTTATAAGGCTAAAGTGATAATCTAATATGAGCCTCACTATATTAGGCAGAAATTCTAATCTAGAAGAGAGGCCAAGGAAGAAAGGGAGAGAGAGAAGGGGAATCAAATCCATTATATGTATAATGAATGTTTGGATGGGAAAGTAGATTCAACCTTCGCCCACCCCGATATATATGAGATCATTAAACACACTCTGAATATTTATCTAAAAATGGCCTTTGTAAAAAAAAAGAATTAGGATGAAAGGATTAAAATGCAGACTACTCATAAAAACCATTATTATTTCTTGAATTTATGAAGAAGAAAAGATGATTAAATTTTTACTTTCCTCTAACATCCAAATTATTTTTTGTATTTGAAAGTATAATTTTAAAAAAAATCTAAATTTCAAAAAATTTCTGAAAATTTCTACAAAAAAGTGATTTAGCCCATATTATCTATATGAGTGTAGACATGTTTGCCTTGACTGATTAAAACAAGATTTTATCAAATGCCAAAACTCTGTCCCTTGGTGCAGAGCTAGAGATCTGGCTTCACGTACCAAAGGTCAGTGATTCGTTTCCCAACCTGAGCAACAAAATTTTATTTATATTATATTGGCTACCAATTAATATAAATAATTAAGAACGGAGTCTAAATGGCCTCCGATGCCGAAAAAGACTTAAAAAGAAAACAAAGGCCAAAGGCAAATTCAACAATCGATCGAGCTGGAGTGGCACTTCATTCACATGAAAGATAAGAATATCCTCTCAACTATAAAATTTAGTGAAACAACACCCATTTACAAATTTGTTCTATTGATGATTTTGTAGTTTTTAGATAAGAGAAATGTGTAAGAAGTGTAGTCACACCAGTTTAATTATCAATAGAGATAAATATTTACATCCCCCCCCCCGTGGCCGAGAGGTTAAAGAGAGTGAGTGACATTGTCAATATTGATAACCTTAAAAGCCAAGGGGCGCGGGTTCGGGTCCCAGGAGTCCGATGAAAATTTATTTATATTATTTGGATGATATACCAATTGATGTAAATAGATGTGTCTAGATAATTGTATCGTAATCTTATTAATTATATATCGTTTAAAAGTCTGAATGGCCTTAGATGTCGAAAGGACTTAAAAAAAAAAAATATTTACATACCTCTAAAATATATTATCCATCCATAATTTGTCTTGCTACAATTGGATTCTAAAAATGTCAAATTTTATAGGTAGGTAGACTTGGCTGTTAATCACCATCTCGAAAGTAAATATATTTTCACTCCCCGATTAAGGGCGTTCTTTTTAAATTTACATTTTTTATTCCTATAGCCTAATAATAATAAAAATACTTCAAAAATGAGAATTTAATGAGAAAAATAATAAGCTGGGCAAGCAAACCTTTTTTTAAGTTAAGCCGAGAAGATTTTCTTAAAAGAGATTTTACATTAGATATTCTTTTGATTCTTTCTAGATATTTAAAGGGCCATAAGATAGCTAAGAATAGAAAGGATTTTAAAGATAATCATTTCACTGGTTTGGAAGAGAACAGATCTAAATCTACTTAAAACAAAGTGAAATTTCATCAAATTTTAAATAACAATTGAACCTAATAAAATTAATATTATTATCTTTCACGTCTAAAAGTAATATTTGTTTAGGTTTTTCCTTTCTAATTCGAATATAAGCAAGTTTGACTGAAAATAGATGATTTTTAAAATAAATTAGCATTTCTCAAAAATTTTTTAATTATCAAAATAATTTCGTTGAGTGGCAGTTGATATTTGAATAAAATGGTGAGTTTACAGGCAGCCAAAGGACGAAATAAAAACAAATTTTTTCTTCTTTTCGTCGACGTTTCGGGATGTCGAAGGGGAGAAGATTGCTCTAGCCCCGTTTGAGTTATCAAAATAAGGTCTATTTATATTTCTAAATTAGGCAACAAAGTTGAAACATTTTCCCGCCTCATCATCTATGAGAATATAAAATTGCTGCTCTACAACCCTGTCGCTTAGACAAGTTAAGTCATGCTAATTTTATTGCTATTTTTTAGGTTATATTTTTTGTATAAATAAATATCTTTTCGTCATTTTAATTTAAAATATTTTATTGGCTCTCAATATAGATAAATAAGGACGGAGTCCTAAAAAGAGGTACTTTTTTGAATATATGAACCTCTTGAACAAAAATCAGCGTCGAGAAAGTATTAATTCCAAATAAATGCAAATTCATTCGGAAATGTTTTATGAATACTTTATGTTTTCCAAAATTGGTTCGTGTTTGGTTGCCGTAAGATGGACAGCCCAAACTGTTAATTAATTTCTAGGGAAATTTAACAACTACTCATGCTTGAGCTGCTTGGAGCAATTATTCGATTATTAATTAATTAATTAATTAATGGGCCAATCATTTGGTTTGCCACCCTTCTAACAACCAAAAACGATTAGATTCACGGAAAAAAAATACCTAAATGAGATCAGTAAAATAACTTAAAATTTACATGTATATATATATATTTCTAAGCATCTTTTGAAAACATCAACGGTATACACACAAATAAAGGAGGTTTAATCTCTTTTCTGATTACATAGTGAACCCTTTGGTCTTTTTAATTTAATTGAGGAACAATAGAACTGATAAAAAAAAGTATTGTAATAGATAAAACTCTCATGAAAATATTTAATTATTAGAATTTTGAATTTAATCATTAATAAAAAATAAAAAAAAATATAAAATTGTGGACGTGTTTTATTTTAAATATTAAAATTGGTGATGACGTTCCAATTCCCTTCGGCACATTTTAGCCCTTGCTCAACACATCCTCTAGTATATGGGGCCGCTCTACAATCCTTACGAATCATATCATGTTAATTTTTAGATTATGTTGTTTCGTTAATTGAATTTAAAAAAGTCAAAGAGATTAAATAACACTTCAAAGAGTTTTCTTTTTTACATTGTATCCAATTTTTTTTTTCGCTTTTTTTTTTTAGAATAAATCCTCTCTCATTTAACAGATTATTATAAAAATTGGTCTAACGCTTAAGATAGACGTCTTAACTATTATCACAGAGTTTCAAGAGATTTTGCTCAGTGAGTGCTGAGAAAATCCTTCCTGCTGCTTGATAAATATTGCGAAGGGAGGGGGGGGGGCGTTTTTTCCCGTCCGTACTGACACTCCTTAAAATTGTTGAATTTCAGCCTTTTCCGATTATCAGTAGATATAAGTCAAAATAAAAGCTACACACACACACACACACATATATATATATATATACGCACATATTTGGGGTCCTTTTGACTGGAAACGTAAGGATATTGTTACTATTAGACGTGTATATTAAATAGTGAGGGAAAATAAAAACTTAAGAAATAATCAAGTATTTTGAAATTAAATTAAAATTTAAAGAAATTACAAAACCAGATGCTAATCACTTTGACTTTTGTAATCCATTATTTGCCTAGAATGGATTTGTTTGATTTTCATCACCCATTGTTAGAAAATCTCTGCCCTGTTTTTCTATTCCATTTCGTAGATGATAGTGAATTATTATTTTAGGACCTTCTGTTAAATATGTATAACATGAATATAAAAAAATAGAATGTTGTCTTTTCCATTAAATAACGCCATAAAATATTCTTTTAAAAAGTTACTATCAATTAATTTATAATTTTTATTCGAGCTGAGGATCCACCATTGCCTCTTATCGCTAACATGTTTTTCTACACCATTTTTGATATATTTTCTTCCAAAATTATTTAAAAGTTTAACTAAAGATTCATAACAGATAAAAGCATGTAAAAACAAAAAAGAAAAATATATTTCTAAGCAAGTCATTTTTGCTAGTCTCTCCTATCTTTCAAAATAGGAAGTACAGCATTTTTAAAAATATAAACCACCGCCTGGTATTTTATGTCTGGTTGTAATGGAAAAAAAAATTTGAAGAAGGCCGAATTTTTAAATTTTATCATCACAAGATCTTTTTGTGACCTATGATAATTTTTCTGAATTTGAACACGCATCCGAAACGTCAAAAAACTAAACTTCTTTTCGCTTGGTAGTGAATAAAATGCGTATAGCCGTCTTGAATAAGAGTTTAAACACTTTTTGGCAACAATTCGTGCCTTTATCAAGTCTGTCAGTGTTCACTCATTTAACACAAAATAATAATAATGTTGGAGATTTGACAATATTTTCAAAATTATTTTTTCTTCGAGTGTTACCAAAGAATGAATTGATGAGATGAAGAGGCTCAGGCAGTCAAATAATAAATCTAGTCTCTTGAAAAAACGAGACGTTTCGGATTTATACATCTTGAGTCTTCTGTTGGGAGAGGGTTGAGTCTTTAGGTACATACATACATAATCTTAACATATTCATGTATTCTATTAATGAAGATCAATATAGAGATATATAATATTATATAAGAAGCTTTGACTGAAGATGGATAAATAAATTTTATCCGAAACGTCTCGTTTTTTTCAAGTAACTAGAGAGACTTATTTGGCTGCCTGCTTCTTCTTCATCTTCTTCACCTCATTACTAAATACAGCCATTAATATTCAAGCAAAGAATGAAGTGATTCAATATTTCTTAGTCCACACATGTTAACTAAAAGTTTGTTTCTAAATATTGTCATATCTCCAACATTATTATTATTTTGTGCTAAGTGATTGAATACTGACAGGTCTGATGATGGCATGGACTGGTGCCAAAACGTTGCCTCAAAAGTGCTTATTAAACTCTCACCAAAAATGACTCTACACATTTCATTTACTACCCTTAGCCTATCACCTTACCTTCTCTTCGTTCTCTTCACTGGCTGAACCTCATTGTTTCCTGATTTCTTTATGCTTTTGAAAAAAAGGATATTGAAATTTATTAATTAATTATATGTCGCGTTTGAGGCTCGGAAATAATAAAATTTCCAATTTTTTTTTTATACAACGAAGTAATCGCAAATAGAAAACGCTTGATTACTTTTGTCTTATTTTTGATTATTTGGTAGATCAATTTCTAGTATCATCGACTTGTTTGCACTTTTAATAAAACTTAACATTTTTTTAATTCTCTTTTTTAGGATACTTAAAATTCCATTTAGAAAATAAATAAATAAATAAACAATTATTTCCATCTCATTGTTTTATTTGGATTTGTTTTTTCCAAGGAAATAATCTGTGTTAAGTGGCTCATTTAGAGTCATTAAATTTCCAAGTCAAAAGATGAATACAAATTATTTTCATATTTACATTTCCGGACAAAGTTCAAAGTTTTATGGTCTAACCTCAGAGCGGGTTTATTTATATACACCATAATACATATTAAAATACGTTTAGTTAGTGTCACCTGTCAAAGAAAAAATCGGTAGGCAAAAAAAAGGCTTCTGGTTGCATAATAAAAAAAGTAGAGAGCATTCAGTATTGAGAATAAATAAAAACTTAAAGGACGACGACACGACGTTTTCTTAGTCATTTTTATGACTCATTAAATAGAAAAAAGTAAACTTCATATTTAACCATAAAGGAAATAGCCTACATCAATTTTTCATAAAATAAATCATATATGAGAATTTATGAAATTTAGATGATAAAAAATTATAGAAAACGAAAAAAAGGGCAGCCAGGAGGAAAATAAAATACAACACTTAAAATTTTGCACGTTTCAGTTGCAGGTCTCAACCTTCTTCAAGACCAAAAATTATTTAAAATTACACGTTTACATATTATATAATATATTTTAATAATATTTTGAATAATAGCATCATTTTGTGTGGAAGAGCTCCACAACTTTCTCTTTCTCTTACCTAAGGTAAGAAAAATTGTGCGATGTGCTGTCACAGCGGATTTTTTCGAACCCCCTTGGTAGCCGGTTCTCATTTTCATTTAGCTTTTATTGATAACCTTCAAAGTCAAGGGGTGTGGGTTCGGATCCCATGCAGCCCGAAGAACATTTATTCAAATGAATTGTTATAAATAAATATGACAGGATAATTTGAATCTTAATTAAGTATGCCGAAAAAAACTTAAAAAAAAAAGAAAATTAACATAGGAATTAAAAACATTATTTTGGTACCATGGCAACAGGCCTTCCTATTTTTTCAATCCAGAATTGATGGTCCCTCACTATTTTGAAGTGTAAAATGATGTATACATCTTAAAGATCTGAAGGAAATATTGTTAGAGTAGAGAAAAGCTCAAAAAACCTAAAAACGAACAAGAGTAGACCAAACAACTTTGGGAGGGATAAGAGTTATTTTAAAAATCATTGATATATGAATTTTAATCAAAACCTTTAGAGCGAATTTTGAGAAAATCGAAAAAAAAACTAAAAAAGTACATCAGTAAAGTACTAGTACTCTTTGGGCTTCGTGGTTCATGCTCCGAGAGTGCCTAGCTTAAAATAAAATGAAATACTTCCTATTATTAAGTAAAATCATCATTTCAAATGGAAAGGCAAATTCGAAAAATTTTATTTTATTACATTACTTCCTCGTTCGTTGAAAGTAAAAATTTACTTTTAGAACTCTGGCAACTGGAAAACATTCGTTTCTGCTGAAAATGCAAATTCGAAAATTTTACACAAAAGCAATATATTCATTCATAAGAGAAACATAAATAAATAAATATTTTATAGTATTAGATTATTTTTTCGTCGGTTTGTGTCTCTCTTTAATAAATTATAATTTTATTTCAACTGGATATAAACAATTTTTATTTTTCTATAAAAGGCCATTATTATATTCATTGGTAGAAAGAGAGCTCTCGGAAGCCTTCAGTTGGGGCTGAGAGCGAGCAACGAGACGAAGCCTCTGAGTTTAAATGTATTTATTTCTTTTCTATTATTTTATTGTTTTACCAAGTGAGTGAAAAGCCTAAGATGTTAACACACTCCATCTGTCTTCTCCACCCCCTGCGTCTCATTTGATACGGTAATTATAATAATAATTGTTGCCCTCCTTTTCAATAAGTCTCATTCTCATTACAATTATATGATAAAATAGTATGCAAATTTTTTTGTACTATAATCATTGATCTTTTCAAAGGAGAGGGGGGTTTCCCTTAACAAAAAAGATAATATTAATATAATTAATGACAAATAAAGTTTTTTTTTAATCATAGAAGAATCATAGGATTAGGGTTGGGGTCAAACCGATAAGCCTTAAACCTCTCCCACGCCTTTTCGGCTTTAAAGTATTATTGAAAATGAAATAAATATAAAAAAAGAACGAATAAAAATGGCCTTTTCAAAGAAATATATATTAATCTTCTTATTTCATACAAATCAGTTTCGGTTGCTGCAGCTGGCGTTCTTTATCCAGCTCACCAAAATGAAGCAGCCAAAATTCTGATTTGCATAAAATAATTTTACATTAAAAAAAAAAATAGTTTATTCCTTGTCAAAAGTATTAATAAAATCAACGAAAAAAGAATTTAATAGACAAATGAAAATAGGTTTGCAATTTTTTTTACTCAAAATTTTTTAACATTTTTTTTGTCTTTTCGGTACCTGAGACCATATGGACATTAATATATATATATACCATATTTATTTATGATACAATGATCCAGGCATATTTATTTGTAACAATTGGTATCCATTTGATTTAAATCATCTGGCTGGGATCCGAGCCTACCCCCCTTGGCTTTGAAGCTTATCAATATTAACAATGTCAATATCTCTAGGCCACGGGGTGGGGTGGGGGGTTTATTTTTCAACTTCTTATCATGTATGGAGGTATTTTTTTATAATATAATCAATTCATTTATATAATAATAATTTATATTTTATTGTAACGGCCGTCATCACATCACACAAATTTCTCTTACCTAAGGTAATGACAATTGTGTAATGTGCTGTCACACCAAATTTTTGCGACGGTAGCCGGATTACAATTTTATTTGGCTCTTATTTTTAGAGATTTTTCGTTTGTATATTAATTTTTTATTAATATTATAAGTATTTAGAAATATTAGTACTCTTTGGCTGATTTTATTCAAAAACTTCAAAGCTCATGCGACTTAGGTACTTAGGTTAAATATAAAATTTCAGCCTTTTTTCCAACGTTTTTGAGAAATCTTGTTACACCCAGACAGACAGACTATTTTGTGATACCCATTTTTTTTAGGCTCAGGAGATCTCAAAACGTGTATTTCTGTTGATATCTCGACATCGATTTTTTTTTGCAATTCCAATATTTTCTCCCTATATATTTCATATAGATAAGAGAAAGAAAAAATCGACGCTTTGGCGGCAGAGAAATAGCACTATTTAAAAAATTTAAATAAATTCAGGCATATTACTAAATTATTTAGTTCCGAACGTTTCAAATTTATACGTTGGTTTTTATAAAGAATGGATGAATATTATCTATTTCAGATTTTTCTTGTTCAATGAAAAAGTTTATTTATTTATTTTGCCAAATTTTGACAAAAAAATTGAATTATTATATCGAATAGGATAATTAAATTTTTCTAAGTAAATAATTTATTATTATTATATTTTAAAAGTATTGGATCACATGAAGGGCTGCACATAGTATTGAAAATTAATTTTTTAATTAAATATCTTATTTAATAAAGTCGCAGACTATTCTCTACGAAAATTTAACAAATTCCAGTTGGTCATAAATAAGACGTTTTATTTATTAAGCCTTCTAGTGTATTGAAACAATACAATACGGAGTTGCGACAGTGTTGTCGGGGTCCAGATTCTGCTCTAGTTGGAATCTCTCTGGTACATTTAAGAGATAGGAGGACTGTATTTATGGAGTATCTCTTGAAAGGCCTCGTATAACAATCAGGCTGACATAAATAATAATAAACACAAAGCTGTTCCTTTAGGAGAGAGGAGACTCGTCTGTTAAATTAGTTTGAATAACTTGAGTTAGGCCTTCTAAATAAAATATCTCTCCCGGAACAAGCAAGGTTGTTTTGTTTTGGCGACATTATTCATTTCACTTCTTTTTTTCTTAAATAATACAAGAAAATTGACAATCAAGTTGCAAAACCTTCCAACTTCTCTCTCCCCTATTGGATTGATTGATTTGAAATTTTAATACCATCTCTCTTTTTTCAAGGACACTAATTATGTAATATTTAATCAAGTTCCACCCATTTTCAATAACAATAATAGTAGATAATAACATGAAGACAACAATACATCGACAATATCATTACAAATTTCCGCGATCTCCCTCTACCAACGGAATCGAATTTCAATTATCTCCTTGGTAAACGGGTATTTAAAGGGATAAACTTTATTTCTAGAAATTACCATAAGAACTTCAACTAATATCACCTGATTGTGAAAAAAATGTATAGATATGCTTGCATTGCAAAGCCTTAAATTAATTGGTAAAAATTTAGATTGATTCTAATATGGATTACCAGATATTTTTGTATATATACATATGTATTTTTTTTTTTTGTAAATGTTAAATATTTTTATGAATTAGTTTAATAAATTATGTAAAAGTGGTTAGTGAGTTAGTAGTGAATGGGTTAATTAAAATGTAGGCAACAGATAATGCAATTACCCGCCATTGGCGTGCAATTCACGGATGGGGCGCATCTCTGCTATAATAAATTGTATTTTGCCAATATAGTTTCCAATTTACTTTTATTAATTTTTTTTTAAATTGACTAGTATTAATAAAAAAAATAATCACTCTCTCTCCAAAGTCGATTTTTAGCATAGAAAATGAAAATATTAATATTTTTTTTTTTTTTTGAAAACCGCTCTCCCATTATTAATGCCTCCGTTACGGATATACGAATTGCTGATCACTATTTTAAATAATATTAAACAATAAAAAAATCTTATTAAGTCCACTTAACAAGTGAAACATATGATTATCAATTGAAAAGATTGTTAATTCAAAGCACCTTATAACATTGTACATAGTTCATATCACAAGTTAATAACCTTAAAAACTCTGCTTCCGAGAATAATGAATGATATATCCTATTCCTATATTTCTATTAAATAATCGTCACCCAGAGTCAATGGCTATTTTTATTGTTTCTAAATCCCATAATTCTATAAAACTCTCATAGTAAAATATTAATTAGTATGGCCAGAGTAGTGAAATGAATTTTTAATGAATGGAATATACGCAATATTAATATGAATAAATAAATATGTAAAAATCTAACAATCGACCACCAAAGGTTGTTTGTAATTGTATTTATTTTTGTATTTACTATATAAAATAGTCTTCCCTGGAGGATGCACTCATGCTTGATTCCCGATGCTGAGGCCTGAGTGTAGACAGTCTAGTATATTTTACTACTAATTGCACAGGCCGCCTTTAGTGGACCCTCTCTCTTTTCCGTTGAAAATTTTCTTAGAAAGAGTACAAGGATATCATCAGCTTTACTAAAGCTTTATTAATTAGTTGTTACATTCAAAAAATTTTGCCTGATATTTTTTGCATTATCCTAGTCGTTAAATTAGTGAAATTTACCAATTTAAATAACCAAAACTAAGAAAAATTAAATTAAATTAAAAATAATTTACAATAAATAAAATAAACAAAAGGAAGTTTTGGAGAAATAATACCAGCCGAGTTTTGATTCACTCTCACATAATATTCACTAATGACCCAAAAACGGTAGGTATTATTTCTCCGAAATTTCCTTCTAGAAGTAATCCAGCGAATACCGTCCAAGCATAGAGTTTGGCAATATTATTTTATATAATAAATTTTCGAATAATATTAGTTGAAAAAATAAAATATATTGATATAGAACTGTGGCTCTAAAAATTGTCATTTCTGCGAACCACATTAAAGATTAAAATATCTTTTTCGATCCCCCTAGTTCTTTTCAAGAACATATAGCATGTGTTGGTGGTATATTTGTAATTAACGAGTTACCCCTTAGGACCAAATATGAGAGTCTTCTTTCCGACCCACCCTCATCTCGCGAATAACTCACACACCCCCAGAATGCTTGACGTGCCGGCATGCTTCCTCTCTCTCTCTATAATATTTTTAATGCTGACTCCGAAACGCAGGAAAGAAGCATTACAAATTAATAACTCCATGATGTCTCTGGATATAGTCTGAATTTGAAAACGAAACGTCAATTTTTTTATAACGTTTAAATAATAAATAGCATCTCTTGAAATACTCTAGTGATAGTCAAATAAAGAGTTTGGGAGGAGTTAAAAATTTAGGTTCCTAAAAAAACAGAGTGAAAGCATCAGCATTTAAATATTAAATAACTTTAATTTTTTGTTTATTTATTTGTTAATTCTATTCTTTTTAAAATCTAAAATACATTTTTGTCTATTAAGAAAAATTTTTATTAAGTTATAAAAATAAAAAATCTGGTGTAAGGGCCGCACATCATCTAACTTTCTCTTACCTAAAGAAGGATATTCGCTCACACCAGATTTTTTGTGACATCTAGGACGACTAGGATACCAATTTTATTTTCGCTTTTATTTTCAGGGATTTTTCGTTTGGGAGTATGAATCACTTATCAATAGTATAAAAGTAAATTAAATTAATTAAATTACTTTTACCCCCCCTATCCAGCGGTTATTGACATTGTCAATAGTGATAACCTTAAAAGCCAAGGAGTGTGGTTTTGTACTCTACTTTTTTAGTTTATTTTATTTTATTTTTTTATTTTGTCTGTATGCGTGTGTTTGAAGGTTTTGGCGTTTTTAAGAAATCTTCTTCACACACACGAAGACCATTTTACATTTAGAAAGATGGGAGTTCACTTCGTGTATTTCCGTCGAAATCTCGACAATATTTCATATATAGATAAGAGTAAAAGTAAGTAAAATTTAAATGGATTTATTTGCAATTAAAACCTAATTATTCATAAATATTCATAAATTCATAAATATAAATTTTAGGATTTTCTTCTTATTTTAACGTTTTTTATTTTTTAATTCTCTTACTTATCTAAGTGAAAATCAAATTTTTTGTTTAATTGCAATTTTTCTGTTTCCATTTTATCAAAATATTTTTTTTTATTTGTATATTCTTTTCTTAATTTAAAGATATTATATCAATAACTCTAATTCTCTCTCTATGCTTTCTCCCTCTTTCTTCTCATCCCCCTGATACCCCCACTCCTTCCTTTTGCTCTCGACTTGTCTCTTTCTCGAAATCATTCTAATCAGGTCCGGACAGGTCTACTGGGCGGCTTCTCAGGTGCTTCTGTTCTGCACGTCTGCTAGTAGAGTCTGAGGAGCCCCACCGTGAGGTTGTCCGTCTGTGATCTCATATGGTGATTTTTGTTTTAATTTCTCTTTATTATTTTTCATTTTGATTCTATACTACTTATTACTTATTATAACTGCAAACTGTTATTAAATTATATACTTGTGATAATTACGTGAAATAACAAAAATGATTTTAAAAATTAGATTTTACATTTTAATAAATTTATATTTTCCAAAGAGGTGATTTAGATGCTCCCATCTGGCGAGAGTTCACAAGTTACCCGATCTAAAACTCCCATTTCTTCATCTTAGGATTATTTCTATCAGTCTTCCTACTCCTCCTTCATCAAATATAAGACTGTGCAATAGGAGGCTTGTGAGTTTCTCCCTCATGGTTTTATTAAATTAATTATAGTACTTGTGAAATGAAAATTTTTGAAATTGGACACTTACACAGGGGCTTCCACCTGAACTAAGACTGCCATTTCTTCTCATCTATCTATCATTTTTTCTTCTCCTTTATCACTTTCAAACCGTGCAATCAGCCGGGTGTTCTCTTCCATTCCCCAACAGTGTGCTAATAGGCCAGGAGGGAAAAGTAAAAAATTTAACCATCTGAAGGTCCATATCTCATTTTTCAACACCAATTTGACTGTTTTTTTTTTTTTTTTTTTCTTACAAATGATTTTTTTGTTAAGATTTGGAGGTCCCCGTTGCAATAGGTATAATAGCCCCTCTTTTTGTCTGTCTGCTATGATACAAAAACATTAGCCATTAAAACCTTTATTAAAGTCCAACTAATCGAATTAATTGGACTTTAATAAAGGCCTGATAACTATCTCCAAAAGAAATTTATTTCATTTACATCAATCACCCCCAGGCTATCCCTGATTTCAGTTTCCTAATATTATTAGATAAATAAATAATTGATAACTATATTATTATTATATTCCTAATTTTTTTTTTTTTATAGTTTTTTCTGCATCCTGAGACAATATTGATGTTATTTGCCTCCCACTTCTTCCGAGATTGTCCCCTGGGCACTTCGAGCTTTGAGATTCTGTCTTGCTTGCAACTACCAGACCACTTGGTAAATCAAAAATTTTTTTGAAAATGAAAAGAAGGTTGAATCTTCATTTCATTTTCAAATAATAACATTTTGGCCTTACATAATTTATTTTTAAATTATTATTTATTATTAATTTGTTTAGTTTTGCAATGGCACATTAGGATTCAATCTTGGAGGGAGTTGAATCTAACAGATTGAAATTAATTAAAATTGATAATTAAATTTTTTTCTTTATTTATTAATTAATTACGCCTGTTTTAATCTTATTTTTCTTTTATCGTTTTATTTTGTATTTTTCTTTCATCTTTGGAAAATGATCCCTCCCTTCTCTGTGTGCCTTACTGTATTCATAGATTTATCAAATTCAAAAATTACTTTAATCCTTAAAAAATCTGTCAACTTATATATCATATTTTTTGTGATTTGTCATTTAATTTATTCTTCGTTTCTTTTCATATTTAAAATTTTTTCTTAATTAATCTTATTCAAAATTTGTTTTCTCGCCCTAAAAGATTTAGCATTAATTAATAGAAAGTAAGGTTTTGGATCTCAAATTTTAAAACTAAGTCTTCCCCCTTTTGCTATATTTTATAAAAATTTATTTTAAATATTCCATGGATACTCAGTTTATTTAGACTCTAGCTTAGCTCACAACGCTTAATAAAATACTTTATTTGAACTTAAACTGGGGGCTGACCAAACTTGATATTCTTTCCTGTATTTCCGCTCCAATTTATTTATCGCCACATTTTAAAATTTTGTTTTCGATTTAAAGTTTATACTTATATTTTTTAAATATAATTCAAATTTTTTTTAATGAAAAAAGAAAACAAAATTTCAAGAATTATATGGTAAGTAAACTCTATAAAGTAATAAAATAAAAATACAGAAACTAATTATATTAATTGATATCTATAATTTTTAGATAATTGATAATCACACGCTATTTCAAATATTCATTTCTAAAACAATGACTCCAGGGGAAGGTAGTAGCTCAATATTTGTCTTTCATTAAACATCCAAAGGCTATTTATTTGCTGCCACTGCCTTCCCCTGGAGTCAATTTTGAATCCAGCAACGAATTCTTCCACCGTCTCTAAAACATTTAAAATAAAACTTTGACTCTAAGATAAATTTCAAGAAAAGAAAGGGTTTTTCTCTTTAGTTTTTATTACTAAAATTAAGTAGAACATTTCGGCCATACATTTGTAGTTAACAAGAAAACGGCATAATTACAACATAATCATAATAGAACTGTTATGGTTAAATTTAATTTTGTTAATAAAAATAAAACACAAACAGTAACCGTTACCGATTTCAAAATATAAAACAATTAAAAATGGACATTTTGTTCCGCGAAAGATTCCAGATTGTATTGATTGTATGAGACTCAAATTTATTCATATTTTATTATATATTTATTCAATTAAATATGAATATACATCCAACCTCTAGATTCATAGCCTGATAGATTAACCACTTCTCTAGGGAATGGAGATAAAATTAGATGAGTTGAGATTTGAACTCATGGCCTAGGTTTATTATAAAGCTACTTTAATACAAAATTTATAACGAATTGAATAAAATATTAATAATATCACAAAAATGAACTCTCAAGATCAAAGATAACAAAATTCTAATAAAAAAAATCTTAAAAGGTAAAAAAAGAAAACAATTGAAATAAGCGAAAAAAGATAAATATTCGTAAATAAATAAAAATGTATTACTATTTTTTTATGCATTGTCTAGTTGGATATTGGAGTTATAGTTTTTGAAGATGGAATGGGGATTTGTCGATCCCTAAATCGCTATGGCACCTGAGACGCCTCGGACACACAAGCCAATAATAATTTTTTGATAGAAAAGAATGATGACAGTCTAAATCCTCTTGATTTTTCTGAGATAAATTTTTATTTATTTTAAGATGATAAGCTTGTTTTATGACAAAAAAAAGCAATTTTTTTCACCGCAAAAAAACGAATAAATAAATAAATAAACAAAGCAAATTCAATAATAAATAAAAAGTATTTCGATATATTAAATAAAGTCATTTTTTATCAAAAGGAATATGAATTCATACCTCTTTTTTTTTTTTTTAGTTGTCAAGAAAATATAAATATTTTTTAGAAGTGTTTTTTTATTATATTTATATTATCCTATAAAATATGTTTTTTCTTAAATTTTGAAGACCCTTCTGCTATATCTAGAATACTTTCCCTTAGCTCACTTTTTGCCAAATCCTTTAATAAAAATTTCATCCAAATTTAATAGTTCTTATAAGGGGAAAATAAAACAAAACTATTCTTAAAAAAACATTTATATTAGGCTTGATGTTTAATAATAATAAGCTATAGAAAATCTTAATGAGAATAATTATTGCTGACAACATATGTACCTCTCTTTTCTCTATTGTTCTATTCAATGCATCGATAACATGATACTAACATCATGTTTCGACATGGGGACAATATAACATGGAAAAAATTAATAAAAAATTTTATATTAAAGAGACATATTTCATGAATATACTGTAAATCAATCTGAGTTCAACAAATAATGGAAGCTGTGCTTTGTATGATAAATATACCGTAGATGGATGCCTTCAGATTAATAAATAGTTTTGATAAGAATTATTTTTGTTTTTGTCTTTTCGGCTTTTATATAGATAATTCTAACGTCCAAAAATTAATTGGTAACTGATAAATTTTATCTTTATGTGTGGAAAACGAACAAATGAATCTTGGATCATCAAGCAAGAGCTCTACATTTGCTTTAAGGGAAAGGGCCAATTATTTATTTAAAAAACAGCAGCGTATAAGGACAGTTCTGTTCCTTAGAAAAATGATTAATTTTTTGCTTCATGACCTGAGAGCCTTCTTCTTGTCTTTCTTTTTGACCATTAAAATTTATTGAAAATGACTACCAATAAATTTATTTTTGGACGTTATAGTAATATTAATAATTTTTCGAGGCCTAGATATTTGAATCAGATATAATATTCACGAGCTTCAATCAGACTTGGTATATATTCATCACGTATTTCAATAGTTAGCAATTATTTTTGCCAAGATGCTGGTTTAAGTAGCAGCGTGCAAATAGGAATTTTTTGTTCACAAATTTTTCACTGAGGACCTTTATTATGAGATCTAGATAAATAGCGAATGTGGGTCTTTGTTTTTGTGGTTGAGTGTCCGGTTTGATGCAAATGAAGTACCTCGAAGCCTGGGAGAGGCTGGAGGAGCCATGGACCACTTCATCCACCAGCAAAAAAATAATTGTAAAATATTGTTATAGTAATATTTATCACTGATTTTCGGTGTCGAAAATCTAGGCTTCCTTTAAATGTTTGTTTATTTAAAATTAATTAATGTGAGAACCAAAGTTCTATGTGACTAATATGTTAAGGTTACTCATTTGACTGATTTACTTTCACTGATAGCGAATTTTGTCTTATCTTGTTGAGTTTCTTTAAAATTTGGATACATAAATTCGTTTGTTGGGAGGTAGGCTTCTCATGTGACCAAATCACTAATGAATTTTTCGATTAATTGCTCCAAAGCGTATCATGCATGTCCGTTTTTTAAAACTCCCTAGAAATGGACACCTGCGCATATGCCTGGTTCACTCGAGAGTTCAATCAATTGTTGAGTTGGTCATTTGGGTTGCTGACATTCCATCAATCAAAGGCCAACTTATTTCTGCAAACCATGGTAGAACTCTTCACTCTGTTCTTTTTCTTTCTATAACAAGCAGCTCGGTCTACTTTCGGCATCATTAATTGATCATAATTGCTCAAACTTCGCCACCCAATATTGTCTTGGGAATCGAACCTATAATCTCTTGATATAGTATTATTCCAAGCGACAGGAATAGAGCATAATAGGGTAAAATTCATTTTTATAACAGCAAATGAATAAAAATAAAAAAATAGACAACAAAGTTTCAAAATTCTCCCGCTCTTAATTAGGGCTAACCATTCGCTCTGGGAATATGCTCCCATCTCATATTCCTTTCCGAGTAAGTAAGTGTTTATTTTTATTGCTATTTTTAGGTTATGTTTTTTATATATATATATAATCTTTTTATTAAATATATAAAATTTATAAAAAAAATTAAGAATCAAAGAGGTTAAATACAATTTCAGGTTTATAAGTTATATATATATATATATAAGGTTGGTATGTTTTCTTAAACACATTTTTTTTTTTCGTTTTTTTAACTCTAAATTTAAATCCCCTCACATTTATAACGGATGTTATGAAATTTGGTCCAGGACTAAAAACAACGTCTTAATTATTTCCAAAAGATTTGCTTCAGGGGATGCTGAGATAATCGTGGTTCTTAATAAAAATTGGAGGGTCTTTTTACCGATTCCCTTCAAATTTTAAGACCATCTTAAGCTCTCTAAAAACTATAAATTTGTAGTTTCATCCTTCTCCAATGGATGGTTCCAAAGATATAAGTTAATAAACACACCCCCCCCCCCCCCCCCCCCACAAACAACAACAATAACAAAAAAAAAAAAAAAAAAAAAAACCGAGTTTCTCTCTCTCTCTCTCATTTAAGGGAAGTATTGAAATCGTTCAATAATTTTGAAAACTATTAAAATCAATTGAATTTAAATCATACAATGAATATTTTTTGCGTGATTTTTCATAATATATTTATTTAATAAAATATTTTTTAATATATAAATTTTTATCATTTTTTTAATCACTTAAACTTAAAAATTAAAAAAAAACTTAGAAAAGAGTAAGGATCAATAATTTGAAAAGGTATTGAGGTTTAATATGATTATTTAAAATCTAATCATTTAAAAATTAAATACCTAGCCACCCCCCCCCCCCCCCCCCCCCCCCGCCCAATCCCCAGCACAAGAAAAAACACCAACAAAAACAAAAGAGGGAGGTTGGC
>JAAAKE020145436.1:0-13124 GCA_010014785.2 Anisolabis maritima | reverse complement strand
AGTTATGTTAAGGACCACTAATTTAACATAGTTGCAAATCGGTCATGTGGTTTCCGAGTTCACTCATCATAAATACTGAGAGATACTTTTTATTTGTGTAAAAATGAAAAACAAAGCCAGGAGACTATCGCTTCACCTAATATGTTTTCGATATTACATGTGCATGACGGGTATCGTCGTGCTAGGATGACGACAGAGATGGACTTTGTCCCAAGTTTTTAGTTTCATAGAGAACGCAAAAAGAGGAGGCGCTGTATCTGTAATTCCGCTTGGCGTTTTGTCCTATTACCTTAATATTTTATACTCCAGGGCGCATAAAGTCTTTTGTATACTGAAATGTAGGCAACCCAACTCATTAATTGATTTTTTGATTAATCACTTGACCACGCATGCGCAGTTGTTAAATCTCCGTTGGAATTAGCGAACTAATGTAAAACAAACAAACTCTGCAGTGACAATTTTCTTTCAGTCTTTAGTATTTTATCAAATAATATCAGTGCTAGAATGACGCCTTTTAATATCTCTCTTAGTTCTGACGATGAGAAATCGAAACGTCGTCAGATGAAATTTTTATTTTATTTTTACATTAGTATTATAGTACTCAGCAGGGCACCTCTCGGCGGCTCTGATTAAGAATAAAATTTATAAAATTAAGTACAATTGAGGTTGGCAGGCAGCCTGGGTAGAATAATGGCGAGAGAAAAAGAAAATAAGCGCTTGGTTCCTTTCTCAATCTTTTATTATTCAACACGTGTAACGTTTCGGTCGCGTGCGACAACTTCAATACGCGATTAAATGGAAGATATGTTTTTTAGCCGTTTCGTGCCTTGATGACGGTCGGAAGACGCAACCAAAATGTCGATTAAGAAATAAAGGATTGAGAGGGGAACCAAGCGCTTATTTTCTTTTTCTCTCACCATTATTCCCCCCGGCCACCCATCTAAAATCAACTACTGAAATCATACAGCCTGTGATCTCTTTTTTTTTCATTTATACATTTATTTAATTTATAAATGGTAAATAGATTTATAGTAAATTAAATTTGGTATGAATTAATCTTGATTGCCTAATTTTAAGTCTACCAAATAGATAGCTGAAGTTAACGGGTTGCCTATGCTCAGGGATGGATGAGAATTTCCACTAATCGTTCTTTAAGAGTTATTTTATTTCAAAAACTACTTTATATTCAAGAATAGGAAAGCCCTGACCCTTAGAGGTAGAGGTCTTGCTTCTTGATCCAAAGGTTAGTAGTTCGGTTCCCATCCCAAGCGACAAAATTTATTTAAATTATATCGGTTACCAATTGATTTAAATAAATACAGATCATTTTGCGAGACCTAAAATTTGTATTTCCGTTGAAATCTCGACATCAATTCTTTTTGCGATCGCAATACTTTCTCACCATATATAAAATATATAGGTAAGAGAAAGTAATATATAAATTGATTGATCCAACAGCAAAAATAATAGGAAAAGTTGTTTGGACAAATTGTTCCTTATTTAAAACCCTATATTATTTTCAAATATGAAAAAAATAAAAATTTAGTATCGAAAGAAGAAAAGAAAATTAACTTTTTTTTTTTTTTTTCAATTATCATACTTACCGAAATTAACGTGCCCCTCCATAATAGTATTACTATAATTTGAAACCATCCATGTCTTTTTTATATTTATCATAATTTCCTTGCAAAAACGTCTAATTAACCGAATTGAGAAACCCTTCTTTTAGAAGACTCAAAATCACAGACTTATCAAACACCCCTCTTATGGAATAAAATAAATAAATATTCCTAATTAGGAAGAAAGTGTTGGACCAAGACAATTTATTCCGTGTTTTTTTTTTTTTTTTTTTTTTCATTGATTCAAGATATTGAAAAATTTATTTATTTTTAAAAATAATTAATATTTTGACCTCTGATAATAATTTATTTATTCTTTGAATTATATTTATAAATACATTTATTTTAGAAATTAAAAATAATCATTTTCGAGTGACAAAGTCACTAATGAGGAATTAATTTTAATTTCGTCTCAAGAGAGAGAGGGAGAGAGAGAGAGATTGTTGATTATGCCTCAAAAATGTCAACTAAGATAAAAATAAAAGCCTTTATACAAATTAATCTCAAATGTATTTTATATTTTCATAAACAAATTTATTCAATTTTTATTTGAAAAATAAAAAAAAAAAACACTTATTTGATTTGATGTTTTTTTTTTAGATTGTTGCGCCACATCAGCAGCGCATTATCTGCAATATGAACTGCCTGATGAAGTTCTTCTGACCATTTTCGGATACCTTCTTGAACAAGATCTCTGCCGTGTGAGCCAAGTCTGCAAGCGCTTCCAAGGGATCGCTAACGATACAGAATTATGGTATTAAAAAAAAAAAATTATTTCACAAAAATATTTACTTTACTTTTACTCTGGTGTCAAAATAATCTTTATATTTAAAAAGAGATTTTTTTTTTAAACGTTTATCTCTTCATCAGGCGCCAATCAATTAGTACACAAAAGACTTAAAAACAAACTATTTTCTCAGCAAGGATGCGTGCTTTATCGATCACCAAATCTTTTTATATTGTTTTGAGAAACCTAATGAAGATAATATTTGTCGATAAGTTGTGAAATAAAATCTCTATTTAAATATGACCGTTATTTTAGGCTTAACTATTTCAAATTATAATCACATTCTTTAAAGAAAATTATTTTCCCATATATCAGCTAATAACTATCTCGAATTAAATATCTTTATATATATCATCATCATGCATCAATGGATTCCCGTTCGCTACTGTTCAGAAGGTGTCATGTTGGAATACGTTGGAAGCAAAACTCTCTTTTAATAATTAAAGAAATTTTTTTTCCTATTTTCAATTTATTATTAAAAAAAAGATAGTATCAAGCAGGTTAGCTTATAATCTTGATTTAAAGGCAAATCAAGTTTAAATCCAATTCTATCATTGAAAAAGGAACCTACCCCAAGATATAATATTCCCAGTTAGATACTCAGTGAACTATTGTATTGGGTTGGCCAAAAAGTCCGTTCGGTTTTTGTCGTCACTTCAAGTAGTCTAATATGTAGCTAACTTTAGTCCGTCCCTTGCGAGTGCGCTCTCGTTAGATCTAACAGGCACTTGAAACCATAAAAACCCAACGGACTTTTTGGCCAACCCAATATTATGTTAAAAATTAATAGAAAAATTGTTGGGAAACATTCTTAGATCTTAAACTCTTTCTCTTCTCACTCTAACGAAGGATACATAAGTATGTATACTATACTACATTTTATTTGAATATTATTCGATTTTATTTTCTATCATCTTTCTTTAAGCCAACAACTAAGGATAATAAATTTTTTAAAAGAGATATTTCATATAACAAATTAATCTTGAATTTTTGTTTCAGGAAAAGTTTATATCAAAGTGTGTACGAATATGATTTGCCCTTATTTAATGTCGGCCCATGTCGTTTTGAGTTTATCTCACCTGAGGATTCGGAGCACGCTAATCCGTGGAAAGAGAGTTTCCATCAACTCTACCGAGGAGTTCACGTGCGACCAGGATATGCCGATCTCACCTTTCGGGGCCGAAATATCTCCTACTTTAATACAGTTCAACAAGCTCTCGATTATGCGGATGAGAGGGTCACCACAGCGAACACATCTAATAATAATAGTGGCAATAACGGAAGCAACGGCAATAGTTCCAACTCATCGCCATCTTCTAGTTCAGGGGATGGCAACGGAGATGCTTCAGGCTCTGGCTCTGGTTCTTCAGGCTCCTCCAGTAACGGTGGAGGTGCGTTGGTCTTCCTCCACGCAGGCACCTACCGAGGGGAGTTTCTGGTCATTGATTCCGATGTTGCCCTCATTGGCGCCGCACCAGGCAACGTTGCCGAGAGTGTCGTACTGGAACGCGAGTCTGAGAGTACAGTGATGTTTGTCGAAGGTGCAAAGCAAGCTTATGCTGGACATTTAACTTTGAAATTCTCTCCCGATGTCACTTCTACTGTGCCACATCATAAGCATTATTGCTTGGAAGTTTGCGAGAATTGTAGCCCTACAATCGACCACTGTATAATCAGAAGCACTTCAGTTGGTAAGTTATCACTGAAAAATATATTCTTTTTTCTTTTTTTAATATTTAAATATTTTTTAATTTGTTTTAGTGGGTGCAGCTGTGTGTGTGAGTGGAGTAGGAGCAAATCCTGTGATCAAGCATTGTGACATTAGCGATTGTGAGAATGTCGGCCTGTATGTGACCGATTATGCTCAAGGTACCTATGAGGACAACGAGATTAGCCGAAATGCTCTCGCCGGCATCTGGGTGAAAAACTTTGCCAATCCTATCATGAGACGTAATCATATTCATCATGGGCGTGATGTTGGCATCTTCACATTTGATAATGGCCTCGTAAGCTCTCTCTCTCTCTCTCTTTTCTACAAGTTAACCACATTCTATTATGGGAGAAAGGGGAAATTGGTGAAACTAATCAAAAGATGCATGGCATGGTCTCTTAAATTAATCAAGTTAAGAAATTTATCATAAAAAGGGTAAAACAATCGTTTAGTTGGGTAGACCGCCTTTTATTTACATATTTTAAGGTTAACCATTAATTATTGACATTCATCGTAAGGAAAAAAAAATTTTTTTATAAATGGATCTCTGGTTCTATTTTTTGTTCCCAAAATCTATTCGATTCTTTTATATATATATACATCATTATAATTAAAAACTAATATTTTTTTCCTCTAGACCAATAGTTCCCAACCTTTTTGACATCAAGTAATGCAAGAAGAGTAGCCATAGCTAAATTTTTTTTTTTTAAAGAACAATATTTTATACATAATACATTTTTTAATGAAATGGGAACCATTTTCCCTAAATATTAGGAAATATCTATTTCGCGCCGTTAGCCGAATCACTTATAAATTCTAATCGATTGGCAAAGCGGCTGTTTAGAGATATGAATTTAATCAAATTTCTCCTTTACTCTTCAGCTATATAAACCAAACACTCGCATGTTACCACACGACACTTACTATAAAAGAAAAAGAATATATGCATACATACATTGTTACATCATATACACATGACAACTTTGGGCTTGACCACAAATAGTAGCCAATAAGGGACTGAAGATGGACCAATAAATTTTGTCCAAAACATTTCCTTTTGGCTTGTTTTTGCTGCAATCTGCATCCTTTTTCCTTTATTAGCCTTCAATAGCAACTACTAATTAATCCAATGAGAATCTTAAACTCGTAAGAGGTGCTTAGTTTATAGATTAAAATAGATAAATAACGGGAGAACGTGGGTTCGAATCCCGCGAGGCCTCATTTTTGCAATTTACGAATTTAAGGTAAATAACTTAACATTGCGAAATACATTTTTGGTTATTATTTTATTTACTTGTCGCGCTGTGGAAACTTGGCATACCTGTACCGGTACGTGTACGGTAAGATTGGGAACCTCTATGCTCTAGAGTATAAAAGTGGGCTGATGATTTAAATTCTAAAAGACCTGAAATTCAGCCAGAAGAAATTAAATAAAAAATACAGATGTTTTTTTTATATAGAAAAATTATATTGCAAAAATATAATTAAAATCAATATTACTGAAGAATTCTCATATTAAATAAGTGTTAAATTAATTTCTCCTGGCTAAAAATATTTTTCTTTAATTTTTGTTTGGGAAAAGACGGTGTCGCTAATAAGATAAATGTAATTTGAGTGAACCATTTATCAACAGGACAATTATTAAATATATTCTTCTATTCTTTATAGTCTTGGGGTATAGTTTTGAAAACTACCTACTTTTTTATTATTCAGTAAATATATTCTTAGTTTGATTAATTTCAAAGATACTTACTTTACAAGTATTTTAATAAAATAATAAAAATAATAAAATTTTATGTAAATAAAATCTTATTAACGTTGTACAAAAATATTTGTAAATCACCTTGCTTAAAATTCATTTTATTTAATTTTGATCATAAAGGCCCACCTGATCTCCGTTTATTAACCCAAGGTGCCAAACTCAGCCGACCTCTGGCCTTAGCCCTCTAACGGCTCTCGTAAAGTTACTTGGTTTCCTATCTTTAACTCCTCCTATATTCATTTCTATTTAGCTCACTCCCTCTCCTCGTAGAGTTGCCTGTGGTGGGATACGATGTTCTAATCCAGGGCAAACATGAGGATTTGTTTACACTAAATATTTTTATTTAATGAAAAAAATCCCACATGCCCGCTCTCCTGTACAAAACAGCAACATCCTACCGACTCGTCCATGGAGCCCTTTTTGCTAAACATTATAATCGCATTAATTTCACAAAATTTTGCGCACCGTGAAATATTAAAATGGCATCCAAAGTAGGTATTCAAACAGCAAATTTCAATATATTTATTCTTAAAATTGCTTTGTAAAAATAAGTGTCAATAATTGGTTGTTTATCTTATAATTCTATAAGATCTTGGAATTGAAATATGGCTTGGCGTGTCAATTATTAATTTAACTATTTTTGTTTTGTTAAGGGCTACTTTGAAGCAAATGACATTCACAACAATCGAATTGCCGGCTTTGAGGTAAAAGCTGGTGCCAACCCCACCGTGGTCCATTGCGAAATTCACCATGGCCAAACAGGTGGCATCTACGTTCACGAAAACGGCCTGGGTCAATTTATTGATAATAAAATACATTCAAATAATTTTGCCGGAGTATGGATTACATCAAATAGTAATCCGACTATTCGACGCAACGAAATTTATAATGGCCATCAAGGCGGCGTGTATATTTTTGGCGAGGGCCGAGGGCTTATAGAGCACAACAATATCTATGGTAAAAAAATAATGTTTGATTTAAAAAAATACTTTTTATTATTATTTGACTTGTTTATTCAGGCAATGCATTAGCGGGGATACAAATACGTACAAATAGCGATCCAATAGTACGGCATAATAAAATCCATCATGGCCAACATGGAGGGATTTACGTACACGAAAAAGGCCAAGGACTTATTGAAGAGAATGAAGTATATGCGAACACATTGGCTGGAGTCTGGATCACAACAGGATCTACGCCGGTTTTGAGACGCAATCGAATCCACAGTGGAAAACAAGTTGGTGTATATTTCTATGATAATGGTCACGGCAAGCTCGAGGATAATGATATCTTTAATCATCTCTATTCAGGCGTGCAGGTACGTTCCTATTTTATTTCCTTCTAAATTAGAAAGCCAACATTAATTTCTCTCATATTCCTGTATGAATTCTTGTGATTGCTTAGAAATGGTGTGTGTGTATGTGACAATATATCGAGCAAATCTCCTCTTTCATATTAATTAATTAATAGAATATTAAATTAACAAATTTTTCTTCACTTATCCTGTTGTTATTTAGTGAGAAATAGAGTTATTTATAATTGGGTATCAAGAAGGTTAGTTAATTTTGAAAGATTGGTCATTCTTTTTTTTTTTATTTTATTTTTTACTTTTTCGGCTGCAGAGGACATTTTGTGTTTACAATTTTTATATTTAGTTTTAAATAATCAAATGGCTTCAAACTCCGCACCCATTGTCCAACTATAAGGATATCTTGGCACCTCTTCTCTTGGGGTCGCCAGCCTATAAATGTATTCCTTTTTTTCTTAATTATTAAACATAATTGGTATGATCGGTTCCTTTACAATTTCCATTATTAAATTAACGACTTGTCACTAAACATTATGAATTGTTTTTATCTATTAAATATTTAATCAAATTAAATTAATTGATATGATTGATTTTATTTAACTAAATTTTTAAATTAAATTAGTTATAACTAAAGACAAAATTTAAGAATATCTCGACATTTTTTGCAGTATAATAAATAAAATATTGCCGAGTTGTTTTACATAATCATAAATAATGAGAGAACGAAAAAAAGATTTATTATGTTAAACAAATTAAAGACATAAACATATATAGAAAATGTAAATAATTATAAACATTGGTCAAACCAACAAAAGGGATTGATTTTTGAATGTCATATCCAATAGAAATTATTTATCCGTTAAATTAAATTTTTTTAAATTTATTTATAATCTATTCAGCTGTTAAAACCATTACACTTGACAAATACAATGTTTATCATCGATCACTACCTGTCATTCTCACTATAGTTCCTCAGGACCACCCATTCTAGGTTCAACAGTGCTTGGCCTTGCTTAACAAGAATGATCTCGGAAATATTTCACCTCACTTTTATTGTTTTAAAATATAAACAAAACAATCTATTGGTTGAGAATCTAGTTAGCCTGAAAATTTATTTAAATCAATTGGATACCAATTGATGTAAATAAATATGCCTGGATAATGATATTCTGTATCGTTATATATATACAAGTATCTTTTAAAAGTCTATATGACCTCAGATGTCGAAAAGACTAAAAAAAATGTAGTTAGCCATGATTGTTGTGAAAAAATATTGCGATTGTTTGTGAATGTTTACGAATACTGACTTTATTTTATAATTTGGGCAGCGAGCAACAAGAGACCCACTTTGCCCGCAATATTTCTCAAAAATATGGCCCGGCAACATTTTCACAAACGTGTTTTCGACAATTATGGCCAGGCAATTATGTTTAGCCCGGGAATTTGCCGCTTAGATGTGACAATAATGGTCGAAAATGAGAAAGTTGTTAACCCAGCATACACAGTGTTTTTATTTGTTATTATAATAATACCCAGACATGATTCTTGATCTTTGTATTCATTCGCCTCGACATCTTTATATAATTGAATTTAAATTAATTTCATTTATAAAATCAATAATTTTCTCATTTGGCCAATTATTCATGATGAAAACTGAAACTATTTGAAGTTTCAAAACAAAAGAATAAAATAAACTGGAGTAGATAACGGATAAGATAAGAGTGGATCATTCTATCATCTTTGAAATCAACAATTTGGCCTCTAGGCCGAGGGTAGGGAACTATTTACATATTTTCGCCCCGGGATCGATATCCCGGCCACAACATTATCGGACTAGATGGATATATTTCCATAAATGTTCCTGGATTTAGAATAATATTGCCCGACCATAATTGCTGGGAACACATTGCCTTAAAGTGTTGTTCTTTTTTAAGCTACGTAAACAGATTCGTTTTATTAAATGTATTAAATAACTCCTACTCATATAATTGGAATATTTTTTTCCAGATTCGAACCGGCAGCAATCCCATTATTCGGGGTAACAAGATTTGGGGTGGGCAAAATGGTGGAGTACTTGTTTACAATGGCGGTCTTGGTTTGTTAGAACAAAACGAAATATTTGATAATGCCATGGCTGGCGTTTGGATTAAGACAGATTCAAATCCAACATTAAAACGGAACAAAATCTTCGATGGCCGTGATGGAGGCATTTGTATATTTAATGGCGGCAAAGGTTCGTATTGTTTAAGTAAACTTAACAATTAAATACTAATTTTTATAAATAATTGTTTTGGTATTTCTTATCAGGAATCTTGGAAGAGAACGATATTTTCCGTAACGCACAAGCAGGAGTATTAATATCAACACAAAGTCATCCGATTCTTCGACGCAATCGGATCTTTGACGGTTTGGCTGCTGGTGTCGAAATCACCAATAGTGCTACTGCTACTCTTGAACACAACCAGATCTTCAACAATCGTTTCGGTGGCCTTTGCTTAGCAAGTGGAGTGCAGCCCATTGTTAGAGGTGCGTTTCTTCCTCTTTCTTTTTCTTCTCCAGACTTTTTTCTTCCATCACTTTCTTTTTCGATCTCATTTCTTTATTCGAATTCTTTCCCTCTTATCTTTTTTCATATAATTTCATAATGAAAGTAATTCACTAGAAGTTTATTATTACAGCTATAAATCAAGATTAAAGAAAGCAGAGTTTCTATAATTTAATTTCTATTATTATTCAGGCAAGAATTTATATGAATCTTGTCCCATAAAGATGGCCCAATCGAAACGCTATTATAAATCGAATAAATTATTTGGCCTAAAATGCCTTTTTCTTTCTCCGTATCCTTCTTTCTTGATGACTCTACTCTACATATTCATTACCGATAGAGCAGTAGTTCTCAATTTAGGAGGGGGGAGGAGAGGAGACATGAAAGAAATTTAAAAAAGTTCCAAAAAAATCATTTAAAGTGTAGCACGATTAAAACTGATATAGAAGGTTGAGATAGAACCAAATTGGAAACCATTTGATAAATAAATATGCCTGGATTACATGTATCGTAATTAATATATATAGTATATTGTTTAAAGTTGATATGGCCTCAGATGCCGAAGACTTAAAAAAAAACATTGAGCCAAGAAACAAAAAGAAACTATTTTACTGTAAATTTTGTGCCAGGTGTGTAAGCAAAGTAGTCGAGAGAGGAAATGCTCGCCAAATATTTATTAAAATTTTAATGACTACAAAGATTCCTTCCATCTATGTTTTATAAGTTGGCCCTAATAAATATTTTTTATTGGATGATACCAATAGAAAAATAAAAATATATCAATGAGTCTTCAAAAAAAGAGATATTCAAGAACTCTACAAAAATGATTAAATTACTAATTACTAAAACAAATAATGTAAAATAGGAATCTGAAAAAATTAAACATATTTTTATCTATTGTAGTGAATTCATTTTTAATATTTATTTACCATCTTCCTCAAATTGGACAACCTGTACCTTTTTTTTTTGTCTTAATTAGAAGACCTAAATGCGGAAATAATAAATTTAATAATAAGTAAAACTAAGAAATTTGATGATTTTGAATTTCATGCAAGTCTTCTAATTATCCATTAAGATGAAACAAAATTTACAGGCTTTCCAAAGGGAGATAGTACTTTTAAATTATAAACGTTTTAAAAGTTAGTCATTAATTAAGAATGCATATTTTATTTGAATAGACGAAATTAATTAATTTTTTTTAATTGCAGGCAACAAAATCTTCAACAATCAGGATGCTGTAGAGAAGGCGGTAGCCAACGGCCAATGTTTATATAAGATCTCCTCATATACATCTTTTCCTATGCACGATTTCTACCGTTGTCAGACGTGCAATACAACCGATCGAAATGCAATTTGTGTCAATTGTATTAAAACTTGCCATGCTGGTCATGATGTAGAATTTATACGACATGACAGGTAAATAATCAATTCATTTCTATTATATCCCTAGTTAATGTATATGAAACAGCAAAACATTTTGTTTCAAAATTTATTCCTTATCAAAAATTATAAATATTTCTTGGCCTCTCCCCGACTAGTAATAATTAAATTAACGCAAAGGACGAGGCTAATGCTAAAACAATTCGAATATATAAGAAAATAAATTTTTAATTTATCTGACTCGGGAGCTGAACCGAATCCGCATCCATTAAAGTTTTAAAGTTTTCTAATTATAAAATAATTAGAAGAATTTGAAGGTAAGTGAAATTAAAACTTATATACTTTCAAAAAATTACATAATTATTTATCAACCTAACCTATAGTTTCGGCTTGCTTGTTTAAATAAAGCACTGACAAATTGGATTTGATTAACCTATTAAAAAAAGGAAATGATTTTTTCCCCCTATCATAAAGTGGACTGTCGAAAGTCTTTAGAGTAGTGCTTCCGTTTGACAGGACTAATTTTTTTTCCTTTCTTTAACGTGCCATTAAAAGTTTTTTACGTCCTACTTAGAGCCTAAATAGGTTGAGGTTTGGACTTTGTGAGCTCACATCCCATCCTTTTCTATGGTCTTGATTTTTAATTTATCTCAACCCAAGATTAAAATGCAACTACAGAACATATAAAGCCAAGGTCACTGTTTGGTAGTGACAGTACCTCTCGGGTTTCACACTTCTGGAGTTAAATCAGAGAGAGTATATATATAATCTTTTCGTAAGATTCAGAGTTATTAATTTTAAAAATTGGAAAATTTCTTGACTGCATCCATGACTAAAACATGATATGATTTGTTTGAAAGGTTCTTTTGTGATTGTGGCGCTGGAACGTTAACCAATCAATGTCAACTACAAGGAGAGCCCACTCAAGACACGGACACCCTCTATGATTCAGCTGCGCCGATGGAGTCTCATACGCTCATGGTCAACTAAACTCCCTTAGATTTTAGGTAAAACAAGTTAAAGAAAAAATCCAACAAACACTCCATCTCTTCAATATCTCTCTCTCTCTCTCTCTCTCTCTCTCTCTCTAACTATCTCTCTCTCTTTCGTCGAAAGAAAAAATATCTACCCATCATAATATAACTAATAAAATGAAAAGAAAAACATTTACCAATCATCCCCCAACCCTCTTACACTTTCTCAAATCATTTTTATTATTCCTTTAAATATATTCAACCAGTATATATATATATATAAATATTTAAATATTATCTCTCCGTTTGTGTCTTTAATTCCCCCATCCCCCATTTTCAATTTGTAATAAGTGGTCATAATGAATGTGAACTCATAACGAGTGCGAGTGTTGTGAAAGAGGAATTGTACATATTTATAAATATAATGAGTGATATATGCGCATTGCTAAAGGACGCTGCTGTGAAACAAAAAAGAAAAAGTATTGTCTTAAGAAGGGAAAGAAACGAACAAAAAAGATTGAAAAGAGTGATTGTTAGTGTGAAACAAATTTGTGTTATAAATGTGTTTTTCGAATCATTATTCCTTCCTAGAATTAAGTCTTAAGAAAAATTTAAAATCATATTTATATCTTTATATATGTATATCTAAGAAGATAGCTGCTATCTATATATATCGTTGAAAAAATCCTAGATCTTTTTTCAACTAATTATATATACATTTATAAAGATATTTATATTTATATATAATGAAATAAAAAAAAGAATTATAGAATGGTCAAAACAAAAAAATTTTTTATAAATTAACGAAATGTAATTTAAATTTTTATTTGTCTAAATCTAAAAATAACTTTCTTTTTGTCTTATAAATTAAACAATCATTATCATCATTATTTTTCTTTTATTTATTTTTACAATTAAAATTTTATTTTTTGTTAAGGAAAAAAAATCTATCTAAATAACAAAAAAAAAAAAAAAAAAAAATTTTATATTTAATCTTTTTTTTTGTAAACCGTTTTATAAATTTAATAATAATAAGA
>JAAAKE020145425.1:0-13126 GCA_010014785.2 Anisolabis maritima | reverse complement strand
TTACTTCGTTTATAAACGATCATTAATAGTAAATATAAAAACTAAAACGGTTTAGCTAATAATTTGATTAAATGAAATATGTCCGCATCAAACCATGCTTCTGCGTAATACCCAACAATGAAGCAGCGAATTTTTTTAAAGTAACTTCCTCCTGGACACTTAATTGAAAGTGTCTTCTAAAAAATATTTTTAAACAATAAATATCTTTAGGCATCCATCGAACTAAATGATAAACTCCAGGTTGATGGAAATATATTTCGGTTAATGGAACTCCACCTAAGAATAACAAAATTAAATTGAAAAACTCTCTATAATCGTCACGAGGCAAATTTTGAATTTTGGTTTACGCAAAATATAAAATCCTTTCGGCAGTTTAAGAATTCGATAAACCACTGCATCTGACGTGTAGTCATGAATTTCGTCTTTTTAACTTTTGCCATAGCCGGCGGGCCTGGCCGGAGAGAAGAGGAACAGCCACCGAGATCGTTCTAGTTAAGCAGACGCCAAGCACTGCTGAACCTCAGGATAGGTGGCCCCAAGGGACAAGAGTGTAGAACGTCAGCCGGTAGCCATCGATACGACATTTTTCCTCAGTAATATAGAGTGTATGTAAAAGTCAAAATGGCCTCAGTAGCCGAAATTGACTAAAAATGCAAAAAAAAAAAACTTTTGCCATTCCTTTCCGAATCTTTTAAAAAACTGGATATCAGGCCCAGACATAGGTGGCAGTTTAGATTTAGAAAGTTGTTTGCAGCAGATAGTAAAGGAATAGAGAAAAGTATACCTTCTATCAGCAAAGCTGTCTTAAACAAGTCTTTCGGCAATTAATCTTTATATTCTATTTTTGTAACTTGATTTAAAAATCAAATAAATTCAGAAAATCTTTGAAATTACCTTCATATTCTCCATATATTCGGAAAATGTTATATATTTATATAAAGTTATACTTCATATCGAGGCCGTAAATGACCAGGTCAACCAAAATTTCTTTATTATGCTATTTCCTATAATAAAAAACAAGATGCAAGTCTCACAAATAGAGAAGTCTCAGACTCAGGTTCACAGTCTGTAAACTGACGAATCTTATTTTTCTGTCATAACTACTAGAGATTTTTTCTGGAAAAATTTAACTAGGCCAAAATTATAGAGGATTAAATTTGCTACAAAAAAGATGTAATAAATTTTTATCGTAGGTGCAATGCTTCAGAGCAAATACGCATTTTAGAAAAAAATTTAACAAATTGCTGAAATTTGACCTCAATCCACTTAAGAGGGTCTGATCGTTGTGAAATTTCGAGGTTAACTTTCTCTCATGTAGTGAAAAAAATTTAGCGGGTACATATATATTTTCACATGTTGTGAAAGAAAAATCCGCAAAATAAGGACCCTCCCTCCCCCCCCCCTCCTAATATATATACTATAAATCTAAGTTAAAAATACATAGTATGAAAAAATATGGAGCCGCTTTGCCAGGTCAAACTGGTACGTATTTGATTGAAAAAATTATTAAGGTAAGACCATTTGTACTTCGTGCAAGAGACGGAAGATGAGCTCTACAACAGTGTTTATCAGTTTTCAATATTGGGACCTACATTAAAGAATTAAAAATTTTTACAGAACAGATCTCTAATGCTAAATATTCGAGGAGAATGAAAGGAGCCTCTTTCACTTTCTCTCACTACCTCACTTTAATGCAAATATTTCGGTCAATTTACAGTGTCCATCCTCATTGCAGTTATGAGATTCAAGACAGTGTATGTGAAAATATCATATAAATTAGCCACATCTAAGCCCATCCACATGAAATGAAAATTATAATGATATATTTTTATGACAATTTTTCTAAGAAATCTCATATCTACCTTGATATGACAATCACTGAGAGTAACCAAAATATTTGCAATAAAGTGAGGTAGTGAGAAAAAGCGAAGGAGACTGCTTTCGTTCTCCTCGAGCATATCCTGTTTAAATATTCAATTAACACTAAACTATTGGCGATTGTTCAATCTGAAACTACAAACATCTCTAATTTATTAGGTGTAGGTACAATAATACAAAAATGATGCATATTTTTGCATTTAAGTAAAATTTTAATAATTAAAAAAAAAATTTCGCGCCTCAACAAACATTTTGAGAAACTCTATTATAGAAGGATATAAAAAGGTTCATATCAAAAATTTTATTGAAATTTCACAAAAATATTAGCGAAATTCATATGATACTTAATAAGAAATATGTTATAACTAATTATTTTCATTTTCAAATATTTTTTATAAAATAGAAAAGATAATAGGAAAATAAATGTTTCGATGTTCAGAGAGAGAAGAAGACAATACATGGTGATAAAACATACCGTTAGCATAGAATATCAATTATAATTATACAATGTTTTTATACATTAAAACATTAATTAGCCATAATTATATATGCAAAGAAAATGGAAGGACAATGACAAATATTTATGTCTTGTTAGAATACCTTACACATTGTTGATAATAGCATAGCCAAGAAAGAGAAGAATGTTTTTTTGGGGGGTTCAAATAAAATTTTTTTCCTGTATGGTCTTTAGACTAAGATCAACTGGTCAGTGTAATCTTTAGAGAAGAATTAAAATCAAAATAATATTTAGCTAATAGTATATATAATATAAATAAAATGGTTAGCAAATATTTTCTTTGATTTTAAAATGTCAGAGTTAAAACATAAAATTAAATGAATATGAAGTATTTATTATTTTATAAAGAAAAACAAATTTTATAAACAAATTTTCCAAAATAAACAATGATATTAATGTAAATGGCTTCAGAAATCAATGATGATTGAAGAAATGAGTAATTGGACAAATTTCATTCAAAGAATTCCTAGAAAATAAAATAAAAAGAAGGATTGCAATTCGGCATGCCCGAATGTTATTGGCAATTATAGGCAAACTTGAATCATGCATAATTTGTATTCGATGTTGCAAATTTCGATCGTCTTTTATGAAACCCCTTAGACCCTGGCAGATAGAATCAAAAATTTTCAAATCTAGAAACATATCTCATCTTTTTCCTAAACAGTTTTCTTTAATATCTTCTAATTCAATTTTATATAACGACAAGCCTTTGAATCCATTTCGTTCGTGTTCTTCGCATCCTACTAAGATAAGATTAGACAAAATTTCCAAATATTATCCTGTTCCATGTCAACCAGCAGTTTTCCCTTACAAACATTTTGACCCTCTGGGAGATGCAAAAATAATTAGAGCTTCTCTAGAAGGCTTTATGATAAACAAGCAATCGATTCTTTTTGTCCTCGCTCGAAGATCAAATTCGCAACGACTTGTCATCGCTAAAAGGTACAAAAACATCTATAGAGAGGATTTGGTTGATAAATTAAGAAGCGAATTAGATGGAAAATTCAAGCAGGCCATTATGGCTCTGATGACTCCTCTGCCGGATTTTTATGCTCAGGAAATTCACGATGCCATCAATGACCCTAGTAGAGACAGTCGAGCCATCATCGAAGTTCTCTGTACACTAAGCAATTACGGAATCAAAAAAATTGCCAAGGTTTATAAAAACAAATTTGGAAATTCTTTAACAAGTGATTTAGAATCAGCTACGACAGGACATTTCACACATCTTTTAGTTTCATTATGTAACGCCAAACGGGATGAAATTTTTGAAATTAATGAACTTGCTGCTAATGGTGATGCAAAACGGCTTATGGCTGAAGGTGTAAAACGATGGGGAACAGAAGAATCAATTTTTAATGAAATTTTACTTATTCGAAATTATATGCAAATGAGATATATTTTTCAAGAATATGAACGACTTACTGGTGGAGAGTCTTTTGAAGATGCGGTCAGACGAGCGTTTGCTGGCAAAATGGAAGATGGCTATGTTACTATTGTACGTTTTTGTCGTCATAAATCTGGCTATTTTGCCAATCGACTTTTTGAATCTATGACTAAAATGGGAACGGATGATAAAACTCTTATTCGTATAATAGTAGCTCGATCTGAAATCGATCTTGGAGATATTCGAACTAATTTTGAAATATTTTACGATAAAAGTTTACTTGATAAAATAGAAGAAAATTGCTCAGAAAATTATAAGGAACTTTTGATCGCCTTAGCTAGTTGATTTATTAATTCCATAAGTCTCTATATACAATATTTTATAACAGCAAATATAACAAAGATAATCAAATATTTGCCTTATGTTTTACTATTTTGGAACGGTTAATAAAATATTTTTTTTACTTTTACTTTATTTATATTTTTAATTATTATAAAAATATGTGAAAATGTGATAACAATGTGACTGTCTTTTTTAAGTCTTTTTCTGCAACGGAAGCTATTTAGACTTTTAAACGATACATATAATCGAGGTATATTTATTTACATCACTTGGTATCTAATTGATTAAAATAAATTTTCATGGGACTGCCTGGGATCCGAACTTACACTATTTGGGTTTGAAGATTATCAAAATTGACATTACCAATATCTTTAACTACTCGGGTAAGGAGAGGTGAAGGGGTGGGAGCAAATGTGGCTGTTTAAATAAATGTATTATGTAGAGGGGTAAAGCATTTGAGTTATAATCCTGAGTTGTAGGATACTCATATTTAAATTCACTTTATGGCGAATATTATAGGTTCTCTTGGGGAAGGCAAATTACTGTAATAGGAAGTTTTTGTAAAACTATATGCTAAAACTTCTAAATTTGTAATATAATATACAAAAATTAAGATTAGTTGAATTTATGTTTTAATATTACACTTTATGAAAATATATTTTTGATAAAAAAATATTTTTTATAATTATAGTATAGTAGTATAGTAGTATAGTATAATTTAAGGCACGAATTTTGAATGTGGTAGGTACGCTACATCTTTTGTGGTTTATAGTGTTAGGTTAATTATCCTTTGAAAAAACAAATTATATTATTTTATATTTTTATGTTAATTATGTCAACTCACATTGTAAGCGTTTATTTTCAGCTTCTGATCAAGGATAGCTTTTAATGCATCCGAAATATACGGATTAAAACTCACCAAGTTTTCACATTTAATACACAAAAATTTTGTTATTTATTTTCCTGCATTATTTATATAATATTGTCCACAGGGGTGAGTGAGTGGAGGAAATCATCATGATTCCTTCATCCTCCCCCATTAGATTGTTGGGGAAGTGGTGTATCGTACGGAACATGCTTCATAACTTATAGCCTCAGCCAGTAGAGTAATCAAAATTCTTGTCAGGATCTCCTGAATAGGTCACTGACCTAATTTTTTTAATAAACTTTTCTACATAAAATTAATACTTACCAAAATCTAAAATATAAATGAGTAGAATTTTTAGTTGTATTTTAAACAACTAAAATATAACCATCATATTCATTTGAAAATTATTTTATAATAAACTCATAAGTTTCTTCTCCATATTTGAATTATGGTTCAGATAAAAATCTTATTATATATTTTTTTTCGTAGGTGTTTTGACTCGTTTTTATCCAAATTCTGTAAAATAAATTAAATTAAATTTCAGACATATTAATACAAATAAGCACCAATTTATTTGCTAAACTCATATTTTATATTATATATTTTCTAAATATATATTCCTTGATGGTTAGGCAAAGAAAAAAATAAAAAACAAAAACAAATCGGCTTTATTCAAATCAATATCAAGAGAGAAAAATAAATGATCTTTTTGGAATTTTCACTAAAATCAAATACAGTTATCTAAATTTTATTTTCATTTGACATTTTTTATCACCTGATTCATGTTAATTTTTATCAATTGTTTTTTTGAAATTTAAACAAGGTCTAAAATTCCAAAAAAATAAAAATACCTTTTAAAAAACACAAAGTTAAAAAAACAAAAAAATACAAGAAATTAATATAATTAATCTAGGGTTCGAAATTTGTTTAACAAGTCAACCGATTAAATCTAGTAAAAATTTTTTAGTTGAATTTTAGTTAAAATGTTTTCTGGGCGAATAAATATTTTTAACCGAACATAAAACATTCCAACCAAAGACAAACTAAAAAATTTTAATCAGAAAATATTCAACTTCAATTTAAAATTTTAGTTGTTTATTTTTATTATTCATCTAATCCACCAGTAAATGTTTTTTAACCAAATGAATTGATACTTTTAAATAAAATATAAGTGAAAAATTGAAATTTTTAGGTGTTTAATTTCCTCTCTTTGATATAATTTTATGGCTGCTTAATATTTTCGACTAGTTAATTTTTTTAACCAGTTAAAAAATTAACAGGTCAACAGGTAAATCGATTAGACCATAGATTCCCAAAGTGGGATATCGTCCCAAGGGGGCGTTGAAACGATTCAGAAGGCTCAGGCTCAATCGGGAGGCATTCTATAAAAATATGGTGGCGATCAAAGGCAAAAATAGAACCAGGTAAAATATAATTTCACTACACCTAGTTCATCCTTTTCAAATTTTTAATTCTATTAAATATGCAATAAAAATTCAATTTTGCTACTTTTGATTGTTTGTTGATTTGTTATTTTGTTAAATTTGTTATTCTACTTTTATTTGATTAAATAATTTTATTTCATGCTCTAAGGTGTCTTATTTACAAAACAAGCTTTTCGTTTATTTGTTTGGAATAGATAGATTACAGAATTAAAGTATCTACATTTGTTCTTTCTTGTTTGCTATTAATATATAGATTTGCAGGGGGCTGTTAAGTGATTTTGTTTTGTTTGGGAAACTATGGACTCGACGGTCAATTGTACCAGTCGAAATCATTGTGAAGAAAAGATTTCCTAAGGAGAACCTATGGATGTTCTGTTTCCTTAATATTACCCATTTATATTTATGTTTCTAAATATTAATTTTCAAAAGAACATAGGGAAAATTTTAACAAACATATAATAAAATTTTAATTCAAAATACTACGCTCTACCTAGCTCCATCCTTCATTCTTATTAATATTTAATAATGAATTTTTACATTTATTATAAATAAAAAAAGTATAACAAGATGAAGGGTGGAGCTAGTTTACATACCTTTATACATTGGATGGAATTAATGACGATTTGCCAAACATCCGTTATTGTATTGAGGATGAGGATGTCATTTCACTGATGTCGAAATATTTACATTAAACGGAGTATTATGCAAAATAATATTTAATTAGCTGAAGTCCAAACGGTTAATAATTTGCCATCTTCAAACGAATTAAAAATTAAAATTCAAACATGTACATACATAACTTATTGAATATATGAACGTATATTTCCGTTAATCTCAATTTTTTTGCGACCGCAATACTTTTCCTTTACTATATTATTTAAATTGGTAAAAGAAAGTAATAAAATAATTTATTTCCCTTATCATAATTATATAGGGGTGATAATGGGAGAAGGGTGAGGGACTAAATTGTCATAAAATATATAACTATATAAAAGGATTCTCACCTCAAAACAATTTTCCATTAAGATGTAGTGATACCATACTTTCGAAAGGAATCCGGGTAAGAAATGAAAATTAACACATTGAGAAAGTCCCTTACATTCAGGGATGATATAAGAGATGGAGAAATGATGAACGTTTCTTCATTATGTTTATGTTATGAAAAATGTAAATGAATTAATCACTTTTAATAAAGAATTAATAAATTTTTTCTTGTCTTTATAAACACCTGATTTCAACCTATTCACTCTAAGCAAAATAGGTCATCTTCTTTAGAAAATCCTAATTTATAATTCCATATTTGTAAATTTCATCCAGAAAAATGATTTTTATACTTCTTTTTTGGAGGGGAAAGGCTAATCGTTCAAGCTTCGGATTAAGAATCTGAAGTTGCAATTTGGGTTAGAATCGAGCTTGCCACAAAAAATTATTCAAGTTTGCCAAGTTCTCCTCCTGGAGTAGGAAAGTGTGAAATCATCTCACTCCCAGCAGCAAGCTAATTCGTGTTGGCCTAAATGCCTATGGGAGAAATCCGTCTCTAAAATTTAATCCAATCCAATACTTCTTTTTTTTTAATTATTAATTATAAAATATCTTTATTTTAAAAATTCTGGTTTCATCGATGATAGGTGTTGTTTATTTTTCTATAATTTGTATTGTATCTTCTACACTTTAAAAGAAATATTCCCATTAATTTTCATTTTCTTTTTGATTCGCTTTCCTGCTCTCTTTCCTGGTGAAAAACAATTTAAGAGCATAAATGAAATGAATAAAAATTAACCTATAAATATTCGAAAGGAATATTTTTATATTATTTTAGAAATTCAGTTGGTACCCAAAAGGACTTTGATGATTCAATCCATATGAATAATAATTTCTAGGGAGTTTCGAAGCCTTAAATAAAGGATATGTAAAATTTTAGTATTTTAGTATTATTTTAAGTAAAAGAAAAGAAAATTGGGGAAAGGTAAAACAGACCTTTTCAAAAAAACAAAATATATGTGTTACAAATTATACATTTTATTTGTAACACATATATTGTTTTTTACTAGACTGAAATGTGTTTTACCTTCCTTAGATATCTACAGTCCTAGATGAGCACAACTGAAAAGAAAATTACATACAATTCTAAAATATCATGTAAATTATATATGAAAATATTTATATTTTAAAAAATGAAAATGAATAAATTAATTTGTTCATTTCTTTTGGACAAATTATTTATTTATCTTACCTGAGAAGAAGAAATAAATGAAAGGGGTATCCACATAAAAATGGATATTTGTAAGTTCTGAAAATAATTAATTTCAAATAAATTAAAACTGTCGCATGATCCAATGTTAACATGTCTTCAACTTTGAGTAGAATTTAAAATATGTATTCTGCGCATGCGCATCATCTTGACTTCGTAGGGCAATTAAATTTTATTATAACATTTCAATGATTTATGACTTCAATAGAAAGGAGCCCCAATGTTGAATCTAACAACTCAAGTGGTCCCAACCACTTTATAAAAATTAATAATTATCAGTCTATTTGGTATTCCAACCCATTTTCAAAGGCCAGATTCCCGGGCTACTTGGACCTACTATCACCCACCTGCTTTTACAGAACGCCTTCTGAGCATGCTATTAAAAGATGTTTATCACCTCTCTTATGTAATATTCTAATGAATCATTAATATCCCCATATAAGAAATAATAAACTGTAAAATATCAGAAAAATAAATGGTAAAAAAATTTTAAATGAGAAATTTAAAAATCTAAAATTATTTAAATTATTATATTTAATTAACGTATATTTAATAATTAATAAACTTACTATTTGGAATAAAATACAGATTATATATACATTTTATCCACTAAATTAAAACACTAACCCTTTTTGTACAAATGAAAATGAGAATGAAGGGAGAGGAAGACAAATCAGAATTAGATAAATTGAATTATGATGATGACATCATTCGACAATAAATGACAATAAAAAAAATCAAATTAATTAATAAATTTAAATATGAAAAAGTATAAAGATAAAAAATGTATGCTTAAGTTAATTAATAAGTTTAAAAAATGATTTTAATGCCCTGAATTATTATAAAACAAGCCAAAAAATTATTCAACCTTTTTTTTATATAAATTCAAATTTGAAATATTTCATTTAAAAATTTAAATATACTCTATATATAAGAATAAAATAAATAAATGTTCTTTGTAAATGACATTATTCAAAATGTCCTATTTATTAATTATATTTTAAAATATGTAATATCAGATCATAAGGCAAATAATTATATTTATCACTGATATCATATCATTATTTAAATTTTTTTATACAAAATAAACTTATGAAATTTAAAAAAATACTATATATAATTATAGTTATTGAAAATAAACTAATAAAAATAATTTTTAGAAAATTCTTTAGACTTAGTTTGATCAATAAAAAAAAATTGTTGTTTTAAGCCTTTATTTAATAAAATTATAGTCCCTTATAACTTTAAAAGGTTAATATTATCCAAAAATATATAAATTTTAAGACATTTAATGCATTTTTTCAATTTATTCTAAAAAAATTAAAGAAATTATAAACTTTTAAAAATTCAATTGGCGCAGATGGTAATTGCTTAGGTGGTTGAGTATAAACTGGTTAAGCGCTTCTACTCGCCAAACTCGAATTTCATTTTTTTATAACTTCTTTATTTTTCCATCAATTTTTGTGAAAATTCAGACCACCTAAGATCAATTAATTATAAAGCTATAGTAATTGTTTTTTTTTCGTTAGGAGTATTTTAAAGGACATTTTACTAATGAATATAATATATTTTATCTGTGTTTGATAGGTAAAAAGTTTTTCATCTTAAACTCAAAAACTATTTGAGATATAAATAAAAGGATTACTAATTCGAATTCAGGAGAAATTTTTGCATTAATTAGATATATCACATGTTTAATAAAGTTTTTGGTTTAATTATATATGAGACTTAAAATTTCTTATGATTTCTATCGATTCATTCAAAAATTATACAAAATATTGAAACTCTGACTACAGATTCTTGATCTGCCTGAAATTTTACATGAAATCATGTATCATATGTCTAATAAATTTAAAAATGATTCAGAAATATTTGTTTAAAATAATTCTAGAATTCAATAAGCTCTTATTTTCGATAATTAACAAAATTTAATCTTGTATGATTCGGTTTAGAAGAGAGAAAATTAATTTTTTTATGTTTCTCAATTAAATAAAAGTTTCTCGGTTCAAACCTATCTAAGACATCTTTTTTTTATCTTAATAATATTTTTTTTTAATCTCTAAATAAATAATTTTATAAAAAAGTGAATTTAAAATCTATAAAATTTTTTTAATTTATAGAAAGTATAATAAAATAGGGGATCTAAAATGTATTTAAAAAAAAAATCTCTTTTATTTTAGAAAGCATTAAAAACAAGAAAATAAATTTATCTTTTATTTAAATCAATTTAATATCAATCAAGAAAATACTTCAACTTCTTTTTCTTTTTTTATTTATCTGATGGTCCTGGCTGCTGCTTTCTAAAGGGCCTCAGTTTTTCTTTATTTATCCCCTCCTCCTTCCCACCTCTGCTTGGCCGTCACTCAGTTGCCTGTCTATTCTCTCACATACAGACACATTCACACACACAGCGATTCCAAGAATGGAATATATATTTATAAGAGAACAATGGAGATTAATTTAAATAAAAAAAACCAAATGAATTGATTTTTTTTTTAAGTCCTTTTTGGCATCTGAGGCCATTTAGACTCCCTCCTTATTTAATTAAATTAATTGATAGCCAATGTAATTTAAATAAATTTTTGTCGCTCAGGACGAGAAGCGAACCTCTGACCTTTGGTACGTGAAGATAGACCTCTAGCTCTACACCAAGGGACAGGGCATGAATTGATTTAAATTCAAAAAATATCTCTTAAACGACTAGATATATACAATCGAGTTTGCATTCTCCTCCCTCCTCACCAAAAAAAAAAATTTATTAACTACCCCTCAAAGTAATGAATCATCTTTTTTTTATTTTTGAATGACTGGAGTAATTATTGTAATAAATTCTATATTAGTTAGGCCCAAGATTCCTATTGACTTGAAATATGGACGGATACCGGTTATTATAGAAGTTTTATATTTATTCTCCTCTGTAACGGAAGAATGAAAAATATCGTCTTTATTTGAAATTGTTCAAAAATTTTCAAAGCTAAATTCTCAGAGAGAGAGAGAGAGAGAGAGAGCTTGGTGGCGCCAGTTTTTCTCCTACTCAAAGCTGACTTCTTGACCATCTTCTCCCCCAACCCCTCTCCACTCATTCCTTCGCTCCTCTCTTGACGATTTAAAAAAAGCTATGGATCAACAATTTTATCAACGTACAAATCATTTTGCAAGTCTCAAAAAGTGTATTTTGGTTTTAATCCAAACATCAATTTTTGGTATACATTTAGGGATCTATGGGAAAATTAAATTAAATATACAATGACGCCCATGCATTTATATTTCGTCATAAAAATTCAACAATTTTATGTAGAAAGTTATTTTTATCTTTTTAGTGCACTTTAAATAAGTGTTTTTTTTTTTATTTTTTTATTTTAATCTTTTTAGAGTACGGTAGAGCTGTGGCCGATTTATTTCTAAATGATAACGTCGCATTGCCAGCCAAGTTTAAAAACAGATTTAAAATTGATTTACATTAAATAATTAACATCTCGATATTGGGGGAGTTGATTAAAGTGAAATTTCGTTGGAATAAAGATAATGATATAGGAAATATAATTATTTATAGAGAAATTATAAATAAATTTAAAAAACATATATAAAAAATGACTCAACACTAATGCAAGTTTTAATTTAATTTGAACTCCTACACTATATAATATGACCTAACGAAAATTTGCAGAAATATTCTTTATTGAATTCTGAATCCAACGATATGTTGTTTCCCGGGGTACTCCCCGGTTTGAAAAAAATAAAAACCACCTTTGAATGAATTTATATCACCATACTAAGCGATGTTTTCTAATGAAATTGCATGAATATTTGTAAGTGAAAGCCAATTCAAGTGATTTATTTAATAGGGTAGGGGTTGAAACTGGTTGGTGCTAATTAATTTATAACTCCTTGCCTAAACGAAATTTTTCACTCATATTTTTTTATTAAAATCCCTATTTGATTTTTATTTTTTATAATTATTTTATTTTAAGAGATTTAAGGAATTATTAATTTTTTGCCCGCAACACAAATTAAGAGTCCTCGATTTTACTTTCTCTTATATTTCTATTATTAGGCAAATAGACTATTAATAATAAATAAATAAATAGATAATAAAAATATTGATTTAATTTAAAAGAAATATATATTCTGATCATTCTTTAAAATTATTTTTAAAAATTCATTAGTATTTTTTTTTTATTTTATTTTATTTAGAAAAAAATTTAAGCAAAAAGAGAGTGATTTAAAAAATTAGCGAGAGATAGAGATAGAGGAGAATATATTAGAATATCAGGTGACCTTGGGAGAGTGAGAGAGGAAAGTATTGTTGAGATTTAAAAAAAATTATATTATCCCTATTAAGCAATATTTCTCTTAGATTCAGAATATGTAGATAAAAAATTTCCATATGTTGAATAGTTTTTGATCTATTGATAAAAATCATAAAAATATTAAATTC
>JAAAKE020145414.1:0-13126 GCA_010014785.2 Anisolabis maritima | reverse complement strand
AAAAAGTTTTTTTGTTTATTTTTTCCAAGGCCTTTTTTTTTTTTTTTTTTCTGAGGGAAAAGCCTTAAATTAAAGGCTTAAAAACCCTTAATCCTAACAAAAAAATCATTTCCCGGTTGGTTATCGTGCACTAATGAAGCACACCATTCCCTATCGTTAGTTTCGGGTTCTGTGACCCATTCCCGGAATCCCCCCGAAGGTCCGCCTTTTTTTTTCTTGATAAATTTCTTTCTATTATTTTTTTGAGATAATCTTTTAGTGGGCTTTAATTGAAAAGAATTAAAAATAAAAATAAAAAAAATATAAATTTCTTTATGAAAATTTTATGATTTTAATTTTTTGATATTTGGCTATTCGAATACTGTCGTACACTTCCTCCCCGGCTAAATCCGCGGAACATTTGTGAAATGCTTACGGAATACAAGTTGGGAACCACTGCACTAGTTAAAAACAAATGAATTTGAGGTTAAGATTGTAAAACTAAAAACCCATAAGTTGAATAATTAACAAAAATTAAAATTTGATGCTAGAATATAATGACAGAAATATTCATTTTCAAAAAAAAATCTATACAAAATTATATATTTATATATGACAGAGCATACCTCTTTTAAGCCCTTTTATTGTAAATTAATAAAGAGGGAGGCAAGTTTTGGTTTGGGATGGGAATCAACCTTACAATAAAAACTTCACTCTCCTATTTTCTCACTTTACATTCCTTTTTCTTAGTACACTAGACAATTAGTTTTTGGGATCCAGCTTCAAATTCTTTACTTAACACTGTCTAGACATTGTCTACTTTGGAAGGTTTATCAAAAATTTCCTAAAATAACAAACAACATTGTTATTTTAAGCAAGGCGCATACTATTCGATTCTGTCGCATCGCTTTCATATATTTCTAACATCTATCGCATATTTTGTTTAAATTTTTTATGCAATGAGACCCAATCTCTCTTGGTGTGGCCTAGCTTAAATTTTGTGCAAAGATTTTAATACCGTATTCAAAAAAGTTGGTGAATTGTGGCAAAAAGCAAGAGTTCAATTATAAACTAAGAATTAATTTTAAAAACTTGATTATTTTTTATTTCTATAAATAGAGATTTATTTGATTGATGCATAAATTTTTTTAAATTTTTTTTGGAAACTTGTACAATTTAGAAACATATTGAGTTTAAAAATAAAAAAATTTAATATTTCAAAAATGTTATATTCACATTTGAATGATTCTTCTATTGTTTAAATAAAAGAGGAATTAAATATTCATACTAGAAATGTCAATACCTAAATCATTCCAAATTATTTTTACTAGTATTTCATATTCAGAAAGGATAAATTTCATTATACATTTCAATAAACTGTATATATTAAAGCTCAATCAATACTAAAATTGCCTTATAATTGAATGAATTCAGGAGAGAGAATATTAGTCAAATAATTCTCTAAATGGAGGAAAACGAAGAGGATTGGTGATTGAATTGAATTGCTTCATTTATTCTAAAAAAAAACTTGAAATTCAGGAGAATAGCAAAAAAAAAGATGAGAGGAATTACAAAAAAAAAAAAATTAAATTAAAATAACATTCTCAACAAAGAAAATAAAAAAATAAGGTAAAATGACAATTTCATTTAGCAAATCACCGACATACTATTAACAGAGCCGATTTTAGGGCGATCGCCATCAGAAAAAGAGGTAACACTGAGCATTTGGGGAAAAACTCAAAAGATAAAAAACAATTAAAAACGAGGAAAAAAATTTCTTTGAGAAAAATAGTTAGATAAAAAATGTTTGCTGCCGCGGAAAAAATTTTATTCTTCCGCTAGATTCGCTGCATATATTCTAAAAAAACTGCCTCAGGCCTGTCTATTAATATATTTTTATTCTTTTCTAGATATAAATATTTTCATTCATGACTATATTTATAATAAGCATCTTTTCCTCTGAGTAATAATGTCTTTTACACTCATTATTATCGAAAGTAATAAATATCAAATTGCCAATTAAACGTACCTTAAAACTCAAATAATCACGTACAAATTTAATACTCTCTTTGATGTTTAATTTCAACTATATGACATAAAAATTTTACTTTATTACTTCCCAATAATTTTTATAAATATCTTTGGATAAATTTGTGATCAGAATATTATTACAATTTTGATCTAGATTCATTTTCTTGGTTAAATTAATATTAATCAAATAAATTTTAGGATCATTTTATAAAAAAAGTTTATGTAGACTAAATTTGCTTCAGTATGGATGGTGCGGATCACTGTTTTTGGAACGCGCCTAGACTAGCGCACCCGCACAGTCCTAGATTCGAACTAGATGCTTTTTAAAAACATTGACTCTCTTCTATGTCACTCCTTTCAGTGCTCTGACGGCCCTGCTCTTTACTCTCGAAAAATATTGACATGTGCTGTCTGAACTGAAAACATTTCATTTCCATGTATTTTTAGTGAGATTTATATATATATGTATTAAAATGAGATTAATATTAATTAAATTAGATTTTCTAGGGGGCTTGCCGTCACATCGTTATGAGAAATGAGAACCTTTCTGATGAATAAAATGCATTTGACTCACTAAAGTTGACTGGTGATGGTCTTAGCAAATCTTAAAAGCGAAACGTTCCAAGAATTTAAGTTTCAACCACATAAAAGCCTCTCCATTTGACTACATTCTTTTCTTGTCCTCTTATTGAATTAAAAAGTTCTATAACCAAATTTGAAAAAATGCTTTTTTTTGAAAATTAATATTTATCTTTTGTCATAGGGCATTCGACGACCTTGGAAGGGTGTCCTTATGGTAGGTCCTCCAGGCACTGGTAAAACCATGTTAGCCAAAGCAGTTGCCACTGAATGCCGAACTACCTTTTTCAATGTTTCGTCTTCAACGCTCACATCCAAGTACCGAGGCGAATCCGAAAAACTCGTCCGGTTATTATTCGAAATGGTAAATCATATTTTTATGATATTTTATGACTAATAAAACTTTTCTTTAAAAAGTGTGTTTTTAATTCAATTTATACGTCTTTCAATATATCATGCTTCGCTTCAATCATTTGTGTCAGGCATTGACACGTTGTGGATACTCTAGAACGTTTCCCGAATTGGTATCTACGGACCCCTGAGGTCCGCGAAGGTTTAATAAAAAGTAAAATAATTGTGATTCATTTTCTCATTTTTATGCAAGCTAAAAATAAACAGTAATAAATAAATTGGTACTCATTTTTACTTCATGAGTAAAATATAATTAGAGATAGATACATAAAATAATAATGGTCAGGTTTTTGCTAAGAGGTCTTTGGTCATAATAAGTTTGTTGATAAGCCCTGATCTAGAGAAAGTAACTTCTTGGAAATAATAATGGGGTGGGTTCCCGTTACTTCCCCAGGAGGATGCATCCCTAATAGTTGGATAAATTTTTGCCATTAGAAGGATTTGAAATTGAGTTGCATTCTACGCAGGAGTATAAGCTTAAGCTAGTTGCTTGCTCTCCTCGTACTTAATTTATCGAAAGTTTGAGATATCGAGATGTGAGCAATATATTGATATATTATAAATAAATTTTATCTTATCCATTTTTAGAGGTGTTTTCCAGCTAGAACATTTTTACGTACCATTTATTTGTCATCTCTAAGGGTGCCGTAATATAAAATAATAATATAATTTAATATTCTGTAAATAACGTGAACTAAAACTTGATTATAATATAAATATATCAAAATATCAATGTCATCTCTACATATGTGGTTTATATGTAAAATATATAATTTTTTTAGAATATATAATGGGTTACTTTTTTAAATTGTATATATTCCAACGTGTGGAATATCTATATTTACTAATTGATGTTTTTCTCTCTAGGCGCGATTTTATGCTCCGAGCACCATCTTCATCGATGAGATCGACTCGCTGTGTTCGCAGAGAGGGACGGATTCGGAACACGAGGCGTCCAGACGATTCAAAGCGGAATTGCTCATCCAAATGGACGGTCTAAGCAGGTGCGTTCATGCAAACTCTAAACGTGTGCGAAAATCATTGACATCTCGGCGCGTCCATAGTGGACTCGATGACAAGGTGATCATGGTGCTGGCGGCGACTAACCACCCCTGGGACATCGATGAGGCCTTCAGGCGGCGTTTTGAAAAACGCATCTACATCCCTATGCCTGACGGTAATTACTTCTAATGAAGCCTAACAAATTAATTCATTTTACTAATATGGGACTTTTTGGAATTCCAGATGGAACCCGATCAGCTCTTCTTCGACTATGTCTAGAAGGAGTAACAGTGGACGATTCTCTCGATACTAACGTGATTTCGGACAAACTTGAAGGATACACAGGCTCAGATATTAGTAATATATGCAGGTCAGTTTACTTGCAGAATCAAACGATAAGTATCTATGTTATACAATATAGAGTATATGGCTATATGCTGCTGTTTTTTCATCACATCTGAAACAAGAGTTCTCCAATTAACACATCTACCCATCTTGTTCTAGATATCCCTTTTGGCATTTTTCATATTGGTTCTCCAACCAATGTCATAAATGGCATTAGCTTTTCTTCCATCGACCTGCACACCCCACCCATTTCATAATTTAATTATTTTAACAATATCTGCTCCCTTATAATACTCATACAGCTCTTAGCCATTCTGATTCCTCATCTATTTTGGGCACTTAATTTTCAAAGATCCTAAATCTATTTTCATTTTTCTAAGGATTACTCCAGAGATTAATTTAAACAGATATTTATTTTCATAACCATATATATTTTAAGCTATTTTCTTTGATTTTGTACCCTTCATTTGAAAAGAAACCATTAGGATTCTTAACATCATGGGGATCATACCATATTTAAAATTGAGATAAAAGGTTAAAATAAAACTATTATAAAAAGTTTCAGAGAAATAAACCATCCGCTTTTCTCAGATGCCACTTTACATCATTTTATTAGCAAATATTTCGGCCAACATGATGTCAGGCCATCCTCTATATCACAGAGTTTTTTTAATGGGGGTGATAAAGTGTTATGCTAAGAAAAGCAGCTGGTTTTATTTCTCCGAACCTATATATATATATTGTTCAAGCGTTAACTCATCTATTAAAATAGAATTTAAAAGAGGACGTTGGTAAAAAATTTTTAATCAAAAAAATAAGCAAATTTCTGATGAGTTTTTTTCTATATACGGGTACCTCCTTTAAGGGATAACTATAAATTAAACACACCATAACTTAATATTAAATTAGATTATAAATTAAACTCAAACATTTCAAGATTTATTAAACATAAACAATGGTGTTGAACATTCTGTGAATTACGTTCACGCCATTTCAATCAAGGCTCAATTGTTTAAGAAATTCCTCCCTAATTTGAAGATTTATTTCAAGATTTAACATTCTTAGAAATTTTATAGTGACAAAGTTTTATGCCAAAATTCAAAATTCCAATAAATAAGATGAATCATCTAAGTTAAAAAAGCTTTATTTCACTTTGTAGTAAAAGTTTATCTACCTAAAAAATCAAAAAGTGGCAAATTTCTTATTCATAGGTTGGTTTTAGAAATTCAGAGCATTTACTGAAAACTAATAGCTTTTTTAACTATTAGGCGTCTTAAGATGATAAAATTAATAATAAAAAATACTTTTTGTTATTATTTAGTTCGTAATAATAATACTTATTTAAGACAAGCATAACTCTTGTCAATTCATGAAGGGAACCGATTTACTATTTAAAATAAAGCCCAACGTGATTAAATTGTAAGAGGATACTAATGAAAGCTAAATATGTGAGTTGATGGTTCGTAGGGACGCAGCACTGATGGCGATGAGGAGGAAAATCTCAGGCCGATCGCCGGCTGAATTAAGAAAAATTCGCAAAGAGGAGGTGGATCTCCCAATCACAACACAAGATTTCGAGGACGCATTAGCAAAATGTCGACGATCTGTATCACCTGCCGATTTAGCCAGGTATCAGGCCTGGATGGATGAGTTTGGATCTTGTTGATAGCAACTGGGCTGCAAATAAAGATATTCGCCGCACTATAAACTCATTTGTTATTATTCTTCAAAAAGAGAGAAAAAAAATTAACAGTATTATGTAAATTATCTGCTGTTAAAGGTACCTAACAATTTGTACATGTACATCCTATTTTAGATACCTTCAATACTTTTAAGGGTCATATAAATATATATAAATATAAATAACATTTCAATTAAAATAATTTTAAATTCAACATTGTAACATGCATAATAATTTATTTCCCAAAAAAACAACATTAACCCAAAATAAATAATAAGAAAAACAGTCCTTAAATTATCACAAATCATCTAGTCAACTTTTTTTCTTTTTTTTTTACATATATTTTATATATAAACAACGTTCGTGCTACGGAGTCGTTGAGCAGAGTGAAATGTATCTAATGCCCATGAAGAGCAACTAGAGAGGAAGATTTGGCAGTGAAAAAGACTGGTCCAGTGGTTCAGATGGGGTTCAAGTGTCAATGAGGAAGGAACATGCCTGGCCAACACTTTATCTACTCTTAAACATGGCCAAAATATATATATACTTCAATTCCAAGGATGAAAAAATTTACAATTTATAAAAATATATTTTATTATTTATCTTTATCTGAGCAAAAAATAATTTTTTTGTTTTATCTCAATATATAATCTTATATTAAAAAATCTTGCAGGTTAAAGAAATAGCAAGTGTTGGCACAACGATGTTATTCCAGGCCATCTAGTAATAAACAAAAACTAGACAGACATTCAAAGGGAATATACGAATAGTTTTTTCATTCAGTTTTCTTAGTTCCTCTTGCTTTCCAGGCAACAAGAAGGTTCCATGAGAAGTATAATGTGAAGAAGTGAACTTGAAAGGCCAGCATGATGAAAGCGTACCAGAGGAGAGCGTATGGGTATCCCTAAAATGGATAAAAAATAATAATTAAAAACATTGATTTAAATGTAAAAAATTTGGATTATTTAAATATAAATATATATGATATTCATTCAAGTCACAAACAAATCTACTTGTGGTGATGAATTTTGTATACATTTTCAATGAGAAGGCTCCAATGAGAATTCAATAAGTGGGAACATCACTCTCTGCACAGGTTACAGGATTCTCAGGACATTTTTGTGTTTTGGCTGGTGTGTATGATGTTTTCTTAATATTTTTTTTTTTTGGACATCACTTAAGAATTAAGTGTCGATTCTATGAAAAAATACAATAAATATATATACAAAATCATAAAAAGGAGATAAAATCTAATTTTACATAGGTAATTTTTTTAACGACTCCGTCCTTATTTATTTAAATTAATTGGCAGGCAATATAATTTAAATAAATTTTTGTCGGGACGGAAAGCGAACCACTGACCTTTGGTATGTGCCAGACCTCTAGCTCTGCATCATGGGTCAGGGATTGGACACACTTGTAATTATTAAATACAGACTGTTTTCGGTGTTAACCTGGGGGTTTTTTTACATCAAATATAACATTTCGGCATGTGACCCGAAATATTGTGAATTCAATAATTAAAACAGTTAAATTAGAAAATTTCCAAATGAGCTTTATTATTATAAATTATTCTTATTTTTATATTCTACCAGTATAATTATTGGATTATAAGAGGGAAGAAAGCAAATTAAATTTTCTTTTATTGAGAGTAATGTCGACATTACAACCCACGATTATTAGTTGTTATTTATAACCAGCTGTGTGGACAAATTAAATAATACAAATCATTCCTCCTTGGCCTTTAAAGATAAATTATTTTTTTGATATAATTTTTATGATCACTATTCGTTTGATCCTATCAAAAATCAAATTCTCTAAATATTTTTAGGAGTCACTTGACTTGCATTATCTGAATTTGCCCTAGCACAAATTTGCTGAGTACGCTAGGAACATTGACACTATATGAGAAAAAAAATTATTTTAATTCATTAGACCTATATATAGCCTTTAGAAAGTTCAAGAGAGAAGATTAAAATGGTAAGATCATTTGGGAAAATGGAAGAGAAAAGACCAAGGAGCTCAAGGGGAGGTAGGTGGATTACAGGGCCTAACGATGACATTTATACAGATCACTAGTGAAGAAATAAAAATTTAGTGACCAAATAGAAAAATGGAGAAGAACAGCACAGAGAGAGAAAATACGCATTATTATCCCCTCTCACACTGATTATGGTCTATTTCCAGATATAAATGGTATTTTGATATGAATATAATGCTTGATTCCATACATAAAGTAAGAAAGGATATATTGATTACAGAGATTGCATACCTAAAGATCAGTGTGTGATGGGCTATATATATATACATGATATTTATATATTAGAGTTATTATGGAAAAAAGCAAATATTGATTACCTGCCACATAGTTATTTCATCTATGTCTCCTGTTGAAAGATATTCCCATAATTCACCAAAATAATAGATGGCTGCATAGAGAATAGGTCCATATCCTAATAATCCAATTCCATACATATATCTCTTTAATGTGACCATTTTGTTTTTTCTTATAGCTGACAGGCCCAAGAATGATAAAAGTAGACTCAAGCACCAGATGTATTCCCACCAAAGAGGCTAAAAATAAAAAACCGTTTGATAAGAATTTCAATCTTATTTTAGTTAAATAGAAGAGACGATTTACTTTAGGAACTTGAAGTTCTTCAATTTCTAAGATGAAAATATCAAGTCTATCTAAAATATCAGCTGATAATTTAGCTAACATCGCAAAGAATAGAAGATAATGGAAAAAGATGCAGTATTTTAAGCGAGATTTATTCAAGGCACTATAAAAGAAATCAATAAAGATTAATAAAGTTTATTTTATAAACTTATATTAAAAAAGAAAAAAATTACCTGATTTGGTATTGAGCTGCGACCCGTTGTCTATGTGTAAAATCAGTCCCATCTGTACCGAGAGCAATTGGCCCTTCCCTCGATGCCATTTTTTATTTAAAATATTTATGATTATTTTAAAAAAATATGTTACTTATTTATACTTTTTGAATGTGATTTCCAACCTCAAAATACTTGCAGGCCAAAAAAAGAACCAGATGCATATAGTTAGGAATTTGGACACGCCACGTTAGCGGCGCTCTAGACGATCATTCCAAATGAACTCTTAGGAAGGAACTAGTCTTCAAAATAAACTATGAACTAATTTAGACAAAAAAATTATTCTTATTAACTTTACTGCCATCTCTTGTTTATTATCAGAATTAATATTTTTCTTAACAAAATCAAAAGTTATTAAAACTAATGTAATAATGTAATTGATTTATGAAATAAATTATAATATTTATATTTGTGAGTTGTATTTTTTATTTAATCTAAAAAATAGTATTTTAGAAAATGTATTTTTAGTTGACTGATTAATGATTAATTTAATAAAAATATACAAAGAAGCGCTGCTTATCAATCTTTGAATTTGTTTACATTTCATATAAAGATTTTACCTTAACTATCATTAGATGAAATAATATTTCTTATTTTATAAACAATTTTAAATTAATATACTATGTCTTTGCGATGATCTTAGGTTGAATAAAGCGGGGCCTTGCCAACTTAAATATAGTTACAAACAAACTTACTTCTATCAAACTTAAAAAAATATAAGTAGAATAGCTATTATTCCACAATAATTTAGTGTAGTGGCTATCATAGGGGATAAGATAGGTTGAGTAAATTTTTAGTGAATTTGCCAATTACTTAAAAAAATTATTTAAAAGAAGTGACTCTTCTTAAGGATCGAGATTTCGTAGAATCGTTCACCAAAATAAAGAAATTATCAATCGAACTTTTCAAAATGATGCCTTCTAGCTGACTCGTGCTGCTCTCTAACATTTAACCCGTTAACTACTAAACTTTCAAATAAATACTTTACTTTTATTTATTTATTCTTATTATAATTTAATATTAAAATAACTTTATTTTAAGGATTAATAATTATAACAAATTTACAATAGTTCAAAAATTGATTAATTATTAAAATATAATAATATGAAATAGAATTATTTAAACTAACCGCTCTTACTGAGTCAAATGGGCTTCTTTAATATTTATTTTATTATATTAAATATATATTTTAAAATTTTTATAATATAATAAAAAAAACTTATGATTTTTAAAATTTACATTCCTAAAGAGAGTTTTTATTAATAAGCTCATATTAAATTAATATGTGGTGAACTCAGCAGTATTTTGAATCTCGTGGCATCGTTTATCAAATTATCTTTGGGACTAGTTTAGCCGTTTTCCCAATTAATAAGATACAAAAGTGAATCTGTGATATTTTTTATCAATTTTTTTAGTTTTAAATGAAGTGCTCGTGTAAGTCGGATTGGATAATTTAAGGGGAAATTTATGTGAAATGTAAGAGAAAATGCCCAAGCCGCATCACGCACTTGAACGCCGGAATCCTCCGCGCGTGTTTTAATTTGGTCAACTAGTTCCACGCTAAGCTTGCGCCCAAACGGCCTCTGATTTCCTCGCTCTCGAATCCAGATCGTCTTATCTTATCGCGAGTTTATTATTTATTCGCTATTCGGTGTTTATTAAACGACTTTCAAGTGAATTTGAGCCTCGTTTTAGGATTTTGTTGTTATTATTGCGGAGGAATATCAGTGAGGACTTTTTTAACCACCTAACCTCCTTTCGCGCTTTCAAGTAGATATGCGAAATAATGTTGTGTGATGGTAGGTGGCTGTTTTCTATCAAACGTTTGTTAATTATTCGCCCGAGTGTATTTTTAAGCTATGTGATGTGAGCTGAGTGATGGAAAGATTATGGTGTACAGTGGATTGGTTCTCGAAGAGTTTCGGGATCACATAAATAAGCAGTGGATGTGTTTGCAGTGGCGGGGTGTTGGCAGCGGACCAGGCTCTGCCTAACATGGCTGCAACGCAAGCTGAAAGCCAACAAAATGAGGTGAATCGTGACCAAGTGCAACCAGACCAAGCTTCCGATTTAGGTAATTCAATTTTACAAAATGGTACAGAAAAGAATAATGGTGGTCGTAGTGTTTTAGTCGGGTCTGATAGTCTCGTCAATTCGAAAACAAAATCGCCGGGTCAAAACAGCCTCGCAATCGAGATGAGTCAATATCGACAAGAAACTGGCGCGGGACCTCCTCCTCCACTAAATAACAGTTCTGGTAATGGTGATCCAAGTTCAAATAATAGTGCTGTAGATAGTGGCAAACTGAATTCGGATGGAAAATGTTTTACACCCAACTCGGATAGCGGAAGAAATGATCAAAATTATAAGTCTGATATGCAAGGTTTCAATTTAGGTTTCGGCGGCCGTGGCAATTACCACCCTGAACAGCCACCTCAGCCGCCACAGCAGCAGGCGGGCGCCAATTCGGACGGCGGCGCCGCACTTCACCATACGTTCAACCAGTTCGGCCAGAACATACGCCATTCGTTCAATCCGAACCCGATGATTCCCCCACGGCCTCCGGGCGGTTTCACCCCCCAACGGTTCATGTCGGGACAGACTATTTCGCAGCCTACCGGGCCCACCCCCACGCTCAACCTGCTGCTCAAGTCGTCCAACCCTACCCGTTACGGCGACTTCGCCATGCAGAAGCCGGCCGAACCGGCCTATGGTCAACCATGGCCTCCACCAAGACCACATGCATCGTACAGCCCGCAGCAGCTCGGCCCCGGCTACCGCGGACAGGCGCCCCCGGTAAGTACACGTGTCTTCGGCCCACGTGCCACCCCTCAAGTTCAAGGCCCCTTGTCACTCACACCACCCACCCGCACCTCCATCCCTCTAAGAACCTCCGAATCCTCAAAGACCTCCTCTTTTAACCCTTCATCTTACATGCTTACTGGAACAATACAACTTTTGGTCCAAAATACCTTTGATCCTCCTCATTTCCATTCCACCATATACATATGACAGCGTTTCCCCAACTTTTCCTATGACGGAACATTTCACAATTCCTAAAATCTTAATTGAAGCCTGGTTACTCTTTTAGGTTGGTAGAATATAATTATTTAATTAAACAAATAAATATAAGATCTAAGAAAACAAAATAAACGTTTGTTTTCAAATTTATAATTGTGTAAATCAAATCACATAAAAATAATAAAATATATATATATATTTTCATAATTTTTCCCCAGGACAAAGTTTGGAAAACGCTGGTATATGAGATACAAATGGTTTATTTATATATATTCATATGACAAGTAGTGTAAAATATAAAATAAGTACAAAAATGATTAAAATATTATTATATTATCATTAATAAATAAAAAATTTTTGTTTATAACTGTAGTTTATTTGTATAAAATACAACTTTTCGGTCATTCACGGTTACATAAAGCATGATGTGACTTAACTTAAGATGAAAAATACATTATGATTTGTATAAAAGTTGTATCTGAAAAAGATCAGAGATTGAATGACCAAAACGTTGTATTTTATACAAATGAAACACATATAATATATATTATCTATAATATATATTGTATTATTATGTTTTATTTATTAATGAACTAATTGAAAGCTTCCAAATCAAAATAATTATAGTTTTATTTTACCCTAAAAGTATATTTAAGAATTTGCAAAAAAACCAAAAATAACAAATTTCATAATAAACAAACTTTAAAGTTTTTGATTTTATTAAATAAGTTGAAACAAAGCAGACTTTGTCAAAAATTTCTAGTACTACTTTCTATTTGAATGATATTTATAAACATAATTTTTCTCATTCACAATTTTTTATTTTATGATTATTTTTTAAATATGAAACTTATTTTTTCGGTTTCAACAAAATTTTATCACACTTTGGAATATTGAAGGGGGGTAAGTTAATTATGGAGAAGTTGATGTAATAGTTTAAATAATCTATATATATATAATTAATGTTCATCCCTTTTGCCGAAATGAAGTTATTAAGACATTTTCATTTAAATATTGACTGGAAAAATTTATATGATCAAGAATATATATATACGAGCATATGTGTATCAGCCAGGTACTATTTCCTAATTTAAAATTAACCATAAAAACTTGCTTAATTTTTTTATTACTAATTAGGATATTTTACTCTCAAAAATTTTCATATACACTGTCTTTTATATAATA
>JAAAKE020145403.1:0-13127 GCA_010014785.2 Anisolabis maritima | reverse complement strand
CGGCCGATTTTGTCTGTGACGCCTTTGATGTATGGTAGGAATGCTTTGTATGTGTTGGGGTTTTCGGTTTCTGTTGTTTGTTGGGTTGGATCTTTTAGTTTTTCTCCATTCCGTATGTGTTTCATCATTTGTTTTTTGTTCTATCCGTTTTGTGTTAGTGATTCTGTTAATGTGTGGATTTCGGTTTGTTTGTTAGGCGTGCTTGTGAGTCTGAGGGGTAGTAATTAGTGATCTGGTGGTTGTTTCTAGATATGTTGTGGGATTACCTTGGGTCACCCGATCCCTCAGACTCACAGACACGCGTAACAAACAAACCGAAATCCACATATTAACAGAATCACTAACACAGATTGGCGACTAGCAAGATTGCGACTCCGAAAACAAAAACAAACCACCTCCACCATCACTTTCTAACACAAAACTCTTGAAAATGGCTCCAAAAGGAGAGCCGAAACGTCGAGTTAATCTCAACAATCAATGCGGGCCAAACGGGAAAACAATATTCCATATATATATATATATATATATATATATATATATTTTTGCTGTTGAGTATATATATATATATAATAAAATAAATTTCTTAAACAGAAATAAGAGTTTAAAGTTTACTATTTTAACGAAAAAAAAAGTAGGTATCCTGTTTTTTTTTTGCTGTTGATATGTATATATATATATATATATTTTTTTTTTTGCTGTTGAGTATATATATATATATATATATATATATATATAAAAACAGGATACCTACTTTTTTTTTAGTTAAAATAGTAAACTTTATACTCTTATTTCTGTTTAAGAAGTTTATTTTATTATAAATAAATGTAATTTGATCAGAAAAAGTAATATTTTTTTAATAATAATTTGTCAATGTCTATACTATGGAATCATCATTTAACTGTCCCTGACGTAACAAATAGTTTAGAAATAGTCCGAAATGTCCTTGTTAGCAATGATATGATAAGAGGAAGGCTTAAGGAAGTTGGTTTATTGAATAGACGTCGGGCATCTGGTCCAAAATTATTACAAAGTCTTCAGATACAAAGGGATTCTTTTGCCAATCATTATCTTAAGTAAGAAAAGATTTTTCTCTCTTAGTTAACAATGATGATTTAAACCAGGAGTCGGCAACCAGCGGTCCGCCAGGCAATAACGAATTAAATGAAGTTAGGATTTGCAAAACGCAAGCATACTGTGAACGCACAGAAGTGCGTTCTCGTAAGTTTAAGAAATATGTGTACTCCATAAGTTGCACAGGAAACACATGTTTGCTTGAATACAAGTGCACACATTTTTTGAGACATACATGGATCAGGCTACTCCAGCGTGAATTATAATAACTTGTGGCTTCTAATATAACTTATTTTGTGGGGAATATTATTGTATTTACCCGACTTTTTGTAAAACAGTCGGTATTTGAAATAATCACGTTGTCTTGTAGTGTCAAATTCAATAAGGAAGCAATATACATATATATGTATATATCCTTATAAAATTACAATTTATTTTTAGACGTAAGTTTATACAACGTATTTTTTTTTAACTGAATTTTACATTTATTCATTGACTATTTTTATATTTTTAAAATTAAAATTTCAAAAAATAGGTCTTCTTTTATTTTTAATTAAGTATATTCTTTTTGAAAAATATTCATTGTTTTATATTGGTACATTTGTAATTAGCAACACACAAGTTTTTTTTTATTAATATTTTTTTTTTTAAGTCTTTTTCGGCATCTGTGGCCATTTAGACTCCATACTTATTTATTTATACCAATTAGTAGCCAATATAATATAACTAAATTTTTGTCGCTCAGAGCGGTAAGCGAACCAATGATCTTTGGTACGTGAAGCAACCTTTATCTCTACACTAAGGGATAGAGAGGGCTTTTTTTTAGTTAAAATGAATAAAACCCCAAAAAGAAGGAAGGTAATTTAACATTATTTTATACAAGTTTACCAGAAAATAAATTTCCGAACTTAAGAAACTTTGCAAAAATCAATGATTTGCATTTTTAGAAGCACATATTTAACAAATATTTTCAAGAATGGATGTTGTCAAGTCAAAGTACAGGACAATGTTGATGATAATTTACAAAACATTCTAAGGATCTCTGTATCGCAAACTGATGACGACTTGAATGAATTATCAAAAATTATACAACAGCGAAAGTCGCATTCTATTTTAATCTTTACTTTGGAATAAAATTATTTATTTTCATTTTTATTATTATCTTATTATAAAATTTTAATAAGATTGCTACTAAATGTTGTTTTTATTTTTTTTTTTTGGACTGTGCGGCCCACTTAAAGATATTTCTTTTGAAAGTGGCCCACTGTCCTAAATAAGGTTGCCGACCTCTGATTTAAACTAAAAATAAAAAAAATAATTATGTAACATCTTTTTAAAAGATTTATGGTAAAAAATGAAAATATTTCGCAAAATAAATTACATAAAAACAGAATTTTCTGGAGCTTGTCATTTTAAATAATTAACATAACTAATTCATATATTATCAAGCAGAATAACCCACCTATACTTTTTACAATATAAAGTCGTTATCTCAAAAAACCTTTGAGATCTTAAGGTTTTTTTAACTTAAATATCCTAGAATTACATATCAAAAATTTGGCTTCTATCATTTGGATCTTATTAAGAAATTAAACTTTTCAAAAACGACTTTAAAGCAGATATTGCAAGATGGTGTTCTATTATACCATGGATTGGCAGGATGGGATTTTGCGAAATATTTTCATTTTTTACCATAAATCTTTTAAAAAGATGTTACATAATTATTTTGTTTATTTTTATATCTAAATTCCTACATTCGATCCATGATTTTGGATTTGGATTGAAATCAACTTGGCAGGATTTAGGATCGAAAAAAGGAACATTGAACCTGCTCGCCGTCGATTGTCAAATAACCGTCCTTGTTCTTTTTTCTGGCTCGGTACCAGATGGCCTCTGTCTTGGTCGCATTTAGGTGGAGACGCCATTTTTTGAACAACTCGCTCGTAGAGTGCAGATGGGCGTTGAGGAGCTTCACTGTGCGTCTGGAGTCACCCTTGGAGGCGATGAAGACTGTGTCGTCAGCGTACTGGGCCAGGAAGACTCCCTCCTTAGTGGGGATGTCAGCGACGAAGCAGCTGGGGAGATTTTGGAACCTTGGGGGACTCCATCACGCATGGGCCTAGAGGATGATCTCGAAGAGCCCATGCGTACCTGGAAGTAGGTCCCTAGGGGAAATGGAGGGGTGTTAGCGACCGGCAAATAACAAGTCGAAGCTACCTGAACCTGACCTCTACTCGTCTATTTTTCGTCCTTTGTTAGAATATAAATATATATATATATATATTAGTTTAGCTTTAGTTTTTATTTATTTGAAATTCATGTTTTTATTAAATTGGCAATCTATTTTTTATCATTAAAACTAATTTTTTGATGACCCTCCAAAAAACAAAGGTTTGTATAATAAAACAAAGATTAAAATTTTTTTTAATTTTGAATAAAGGTGAACCTCTACTGAAATATTATTTCTAAATTAATTAATAAGATGATAAGACATGCCAACTATTTTTTTTAAATTGTATGACAAATGGCCGGGACCCAAAATGCAATATTTTTTAGATATTCAAAAGATTCAAATTTGGAATGGATAAGAATAGCAGGACATAATTTTATCCATATCAAATGAGCAACGACCGTTACAGCAACAGAAGTATAATTCGGAGAGTATATTCATAGGGGGAGATATGAATTCAAATATATTTAAAAAATTTTTATTGATGCTTCATTAATTAAACACTATACATTCCATTAAGAACCTTAAAAAGTGTCTAACTTTCTAACTAAGGGATTTAAAATGGGGTCCGAAACCAAGCGGGAAATTTGAAAATTCATAAAATATTTTTAAAAGTTTTATATTAGAGCTTCCATTTTCGCAGCATTAATTAAACCCACTGTTCTCTCACTGTAAAAGTTTACATCCCATTCTTTATTTTGAGGACGATATTAATCTTTTTTTTCGGGATATGGAAGCATAAGGTCCACTAGATCTATAATGACCAACAGTCACATCCAACCAGAAAGAACAGAAGGGGAGAGTGGTAATTTTAAAAGGTGCTTGTTGATGTTGGATTTGAAAATTTGGAGATTATAGGTTTTCGGGAATATAATAGTAGGAAGGTTATTCCAATCATGGAAGGGGATAAAAGAAGACTGGAATCTACTAGTTCTACTAGTCGCGACTTTAACGACATGGGAATGTTGAGATGATGATTCCCTTGTTTTGCGGACAAATGTCGCTTTGGGAGGAATGATGGAGTTTAATTCAACTGAACATCGACCATGGTAATACCTTAAAAAAAAAAAATACCAAGGCGGAGACATTTCTGTGGTCGAGTGACTGCAAGGAGGCAGTTAGACAATCGTCTAGAATCAGTCTCACTGCATGCCTTTGATTCGCATCAAAGGAAGAGAGAGCCTGCTTAGAAGCCCCTCTCTATAGGTGGGACCCATACTCAAGACACGGACGAATCTGAGCCTTGTATAGTATAGAAGTTGCTGAGGGGAGAAATAATGCTTGGATCTGAAGAGGAAACCAAGCTTTCTAGCAGCAGATTTGGCGACCGCAGAAATATGGTAATTCCTGGAAAGATCCGAAGAAATCGTCACACCCAGAACAGAAAGAGAATTTCTGAATTCCAAATTATTTTAAGTATAGCTGTAAGTGACGGATGGGCATGTCGAATCTTTCAGTCTGGAAATTAGGCAACATTGAGTTTTCTTGGAGTTAAAATTGACGTGGTTACGAGATCCCCATTTCTCCAAGGTCCCGAGGTCATCATTAATAGAAGACACAAAATTCAGGCGGCTGAGGATAGAGGAATCTCCCCTCGATTTAATTGACTGCAGAGTACTATCGTCTGCAAAACATGGGCATGGAATTGGAGGTCACTGAGATGAGGTCGTTGATATACATAAGAAAGAGGGTGGGAGAAAGTACCGAACCTTGGGGGACTCCAGCATTGTTTGTATGAGGATCAGAAGTAAGTCCGTCGACAACAGTTGAGATCTTTCGATCAGCTAGGAAGCTTCTGATCCATAAACAAAGATCCGAAAAGAGGCCAGATGTTGGTAGTTTATAATATAGGTTTTTATGCCATACCTGGTCAAAAGTCTTCGAGATATCAAGTGCAACCGCAATCGTTTCACCTTTTTCTTCCAAGGCCTTGTTCCAGTGAGTGACATAGCCTAAAATGTCAACAATTTAGCAACTTTTCCTGAAAACATATTGCCTATTATTTAGAAGGCCGTACTGTTCTAAGTGAGATAAAATTTGGATTTTTCCATAATTTTCGATAATATGGACGTTAAGGCTATTGAGCGATAGTTATTAGGCAAGGAAGAATCGCCTTTTTTTGGAATAGGCTGTATCTTAGCAAGTTTCCATGATTCTTGAAAAACACCCGTTACGAATAGAGCGTGTGAACAGCCGAGATAAGATTGGGCTCAGTTCGGGGGAACATTTTTTGATTACAATAGGTGAAATACCATCAGGGACCGCAGATCTACACTCAATTAGATCGGAGAGAGATTCCTCTACACCCAGTCACCAAGATATTATGTCTTCTATTAATAATGACAGCGCCACCTTGGAGAAATGGAGGTCCCATAATCACGTCAACTTTATCTCCAAGAAAACACAATGTTGTCTAATTTCAAGACTGAAAAATCCTGCATGCCCATCCATTAACTACAAACATAATAATCTCAAAAGACTCGCTTTATGTTCGGTGTGTGACGACTTCCGACCTTTCCTGGAATGAATTTTGGGAAAAGTGAAGAAAACAAAAAGAAGGGACTTATAAAGATATTAGAAGTTAAATGAAAGAGCTGATATATGTATTACTGATTACGAATCAATATTTTCTATTTTTATATCTTAATTATTTATTAAATAAAAACAATAAAAAATTTGATAGCCTTGTTATCATTAATCAACAAATTTATATGATATACGATCTATTCGATGCAGAATTTTATGTTGATTAAGAAGCATTATTTAGTATTTTTATATCTATCATAATTTTTTAATAATTTCATTAAAACCAAAATAAATATATTCATTTGACAAACAAAACAAATTGACTTTTAAATATATACAAAATTTTTGGTTAAAATGCACTCATTTTAAGGGCGTTTTTATTAGTTACCCCAACCATTTCAAATTTTGAATTTGGCGCTTTCACTTTTTAATAATTTTTTTTTTTTAAATAAACATATTTAGAGCTTGTTATTGATTGAATTTAATAACGGGAACATTCCTGTTTTGGTCATAAAATGTACGAAATTAAAAAAAGTTCACCCCAGAGAATGACATATCGTTAGATTCAGCATTCAATAAGAAATATTCGTTAGGGCCCATCGTTTAATAGAGGAGTTATTATTATTATATTATTATTAATAAACATGTGGAGACGCCAGTTTCAACCCCTCTGACGGGAACGTCCCTGATAAACGATATATCATTGATTTGAATATTCAATGAAGAATAAATGTGCCACGCTTCGTTATGGCATATCTCTTAGTATAGTAGATATAAATTCATTAATGAAATGGTGGTTTTTATTTTTTTTTCACTCCCTCTGACTGGATAAACGACATATCGTTGGATTCAGAATTCTATAATGAATAATGATGCAATTTTCGTTAGGGCACATCATCTAGTTCAGGAGCTTTAAATTAATTATTTTCTGTGCTCGTGTTTTTATTTATTTATTTATTATTTCTCTATATATAATTACATTCCCCATTTCATTATATTTATTCTCACAAAATTTCGCTTTAATTAATCCAATAACCAAGGAGATTTTAATTATTTAATGTAAATCAATTTTACGTCTGTTTTTAAACATGGCTGGCAATGCGACGTTGCCATTTAGAAATCGGTAGCTAGCTTCACTGTGCTTCTTTTATTTTCAAATTAACTTCATATTTTACTAGGTGCTGGTTTCTTCTTTTTTTTCTCTGACCACACCTTTCCCTTGTCTTGAGATCAGTTGATATTTGTATTTTGTTTATTTGTTTTTATGAATAAACATTAAGTGACAGTCAATTGTAAGTAATTTCTCTTTTTATTTTAAACTTGGAATAAAATTATTTTTTCTTATTATACTTTTAAATGCATTTTTTAAATTTCTATGGATCCTTTTATAAAAAAAGTAATAAACCCTAATCAAATTCTCTTCATTTATTTAATAAACAAAAAACAAATTATTACTAGTTTTAAAATTTTTTTCTCTATCTTTATCCAGTTTGTTTTTTCTTTCAATTCTAAACACTTTTTTTTTTCATTTAAAATTTTGAACAATTTTGGGCGTGGTAAAAAATATTTCCAGCTCCCATTTCTCTTGTTTTATTTTATAAATAGATGCTATATATTTTTTAAATTTATAATTAATTATTCAAGTAAATTTATTCATTATAAAAATTTAAGATTTTTTCTCAAAACTCATTTGATTAAAAATTAATATTAAATGTTACAAATTCCGATATTTAATCTAAATTAAAATATAAAAATTACTTCTATAACATAGTACTATTTTACTATCAATAAAACTATGTATGAATCATCAGATCTATAGTGTGTCTAAAACGAAATATATTATTTTTACCTTCACTTAATTATTATATTTGACAATATATTGTAGTGAGAAAATACACGTTTTGAGGTCCCTTTGTCTAAAAAATAATGGGTCTTACAAATTGATTTATCTCTCTATGTGAACTTTAACAAAATAACTCACAGACGAAAAAACTTTCAAGGCACAAATTTGATATTTAAAATAGGTACCCACATCGTAAATGATAGCAAGGCTTTCAATAAAAACTTGTAAACGGGTACTTTTTTAGTTTCTTTCGATTTTCTCAAAATTCTTCTTCCACCAATGGTTCCAAAATCATTTTTTTTTTTTGACATTTATGCCTATTTTATATGTGCAAAATCTCAGCACAATAATTATTTTTGAGTTTTCGTGGGCGAAAGAGAGACACACATACAAATCATTCCAAAAAATACTTAAATGGACTCACTAAACATCCAAACAGATTTTGATAACATTAGTTCAATTTCGATTTTTTTCCTATTACATTAACTTTACCTATTTAACCTTCTTTTGGTTGTCAAAGTTACAAATAATGGCCACAAAAAATCTGGTGTGGGAACACATAACTTTATCTTACCTAAGCAAGCAAGATTAAGTTATTTGATATTCTCTTATTCACATCAGATTTTTAATTATGGCTTTCGATTTAGCAAAAGCTCACTTAAATCTTAGTTACTAATAGCGCATTTTGTGACTTTAGATTTTTTTTTTTAGCAAACTAAGCTTTATCTGATCCAATTGACTCACTGAGAAAGTCTGTTCACTTAAGTTCACTTGTGCTTTTAGTACGGGAAAATGCAAAATTTTTTCGAGATAAGTTATATCTTTTGATTTTATGCTGGTCTTAAATCATAAATGCAAAATTATCAAATTTATAAATAACTTTGAATAAATTATTCCTTATAAATATGAATTTGAAACTATCCTAGCATTCGATTTACCAAAATCTTGCTCACTTGACTCTATTATTTCTCCAACTAACTTGGATCTCTAATTCTTTTGCTATGTTTGCTTTGTTTACAAATAAATGGTGTAGCTTAGTTGAAAGGGCACTTAAAAAAACAATTATTTTATTAAATATGTTTAGAATATGACAAATGAAGGATGTAAAATAATAGTAAAAATCAGCTGCTTTTCTCAGAACACTATACACCAGTTTATTTAGCAAATATTTCGGCCAGCATTACGTCGGCCATCCTCAGTGCCACAATGTGATAATTTTACTGGACCTGCGTCCGTTAGGTGTATAAAAGATTGCTGCGACATGCTATCGAATCGTTTTTTTGTGAACACGTCCCTCACCTCTCCAAGAATCTTTTATATACCTAACCGACACAGGTCCAGTAAAATTATCACATTGTGGCAATGAGGATGGCCGACGTAATGCTGGCCGAAATATTTGCTAAGTGGAGTATAGTGACCTGAGAAAAGCGGCTGGTTTTCTTTTTCTCCGAACCCTTACACAAATTGATCTGTCCAGCTATATCTCACTTATAAATAGTAAAAATCTGGTGTGACTAATCGTACATCACACAACTTTCTCCTAACTGGAAAACTGAGTGATGTGTTGTCACACCAGATGTTTTGCCAGCAATAAAAAATAAAAAAAAGTATATCAGTAAACTACCACTCGTTGACCAATTTTATTCAAAAGCTTCTAGGCGCAAGGGTGTATGACTAGGGTGAATATAGCTTGAATATAAAGTTTGATGGTCGAACGTTTTTTCGTTTTTGAGAAATCTTGTTCAGACACACAAAGAGAGACCATTTTGCGAGACCCAATTTTTTAGATTCAGGGGACCTTAAAACTTGTATTTCCGTTGAAATATCTACATCGATATTTTTTTTTGCGATTGCAATACTTTCTCACTATATATTATAATACATATATAGGTAAGAGAAAGTAAAAAGAAAACAAAAAATTTATTTAAATCTAAGCCTTTTTGGAAAATCACTTGCTGTGCCAAGCATCTTTTTATTTATTTTTAATTAAGCACTCAAGTTGTTGGGGTTTTCTAGTAAATTTTTTAGGACTACAAAAGGTTATAAATGTTTAGAATTCAGGTCACAGGTAGTCCGATAAAAATTTATTAAATCAAATGGATTCCAATTGATATAAATAAATATATATGGATAATTTTATCGTAAATAGGCAGTTCACTTGTAAAATTTGAATTGAGTGAGTTTCTTCATAAACCAGAAATAATCATTAATGCAAGAGTTGAATAATTTTTGCCATAAAATGAATTTGAACCAGAGACGCATTGAATTGTCAATTCGCAATTTGTTCCTCTTTTTATTCATTATTAATATTATTAATATTACAATTAAGGGTAGCGGGCAGGATATTTCCTGCTTAAGGACGAAGAGCGACACTTCCCTCGCGTGCTCTACGTGGTAAATCGCCCGGGTATGATAACAATAATGGACCCCTTAAGAATGTTGAAGTGTTACCTTATACCATGGATCTATACTTCTGGTAGCTATGTTATTTATACATAGTTGGTTCTGGTCAGTTCTTAAGCTCTTTTGTCACTCTTCTTTAATCCTTTCTTCCTTCGGTTAAACTAATTTTGCACCTCTTCACCTTCTGCTTGATTGTGCTGCGTGAACACCTTACAACAAATAATTATCTTCATCGAATCAGAGAAAATAAAATATTCCGGAATTAAACTATCCTCCCATTCGGATCTCCGGTTGGCTCCTTGAAGAACAGATTGAATAACTCACCTTCACAATTCCTTTCACGAACATCCGTGGAATGAACTCAAACATAAATGCCGTTCACTATCATCTCGAACGCACTAAAATCCATGGCGAAACAAGCAAATCTCAGAAATGAACTCTGAGCCCCCTCACTTAAACTGCAAGAATTATGTCCTTCATAATAGTTTTCGCCTTAATGGCGGCACTTGCGCATACATACGAGCCGACGTCGATTACAAGAGAATGGTGGTGTTTGAGTCTGACTTTGACTGAGTTTGAATTTGACTTTTTATGACTCAAAACTTTGACTAACACTTCCGGTCGTTTCATCTGTGGTATTTATCGCTCTCCAAATACTATCAATTTCACTAATCTCTTCAACTATCTTAGAATTGGTTGAAATTTTCATGTATCATTGAGGTTATCTTCATGGAAAGGGAACTATTCATACAAATCAAAATCGTCCAGAAGGGAAGCAATTCAAAACCCTGGTTTACTGCGAATGTGAAAAGGGCATTCATTCCAAAAACAAAGCCTACACCTAATTGAAAAAACTCCAAAACCCATCTGAGTTTGAGAGCTTCCTTAAGGCCAGGAATCTTTGCCACAAAGAAATGCGATCAATTGGCATCCTGTTCAAATCGAAGTCGTCAATTCTGGCCCCTAGCCAAGGCCGCAATTTTCCATCATCTTCATTTCCAAATGAATTTGCCTGAAAAGTGGCTACTTGATTAGACAAGGCCCAAACCTTTGAATTTCTCTTCACCCTTAATTCCATTATCGTTAGAAAAGCGAACGATGGCAACCTCCAAATTTTGACTTATTTGGAGTACTGCGACCTTTTAAATGATAGACACTATGGCTTCAGGAAAAGTCGCTCAAATTGGGAGATTTGAGGCTATCATTCACCTCTGGAACAAAGTCTTGAAGGAAAAAGGTGAAACTATTGTTTTTGCACTTGACGTCTCGAAGGCTTTTGACCAGGTATGGCATAAAAACCTATATTCTAAAAACTTTGGTTTCTTTGTTTGTGGATCAGACTGAAAGATTCGACATGCCCATCCGTCACTTACAGCCATAATAATCTCGAATTCAGAAATTCTCTTTCTGTTCTGGGTGTGACGATTTCTTCGGATCATTCCAGGAATTACCATATTTCTGCGGTCGTTCAAATCTACTGTTAAAAAGCTTGGTTTCCTTTTCAGACCCAAGTAGTATTTCTTTCCTCAGCAACTTCTAAGCCCATATAAGACTCAAATTCGTCCATGCCGTAAGTATGAATACCACCTGAGGAGAGGGCCTTCTCAGCATGATCTTCCCTTGACGAGTCTCTTTCTGCCTCCTTGCAGCCACTCAGTCATAGAAAAAGTCTCTCTGCATTGAGACTTTTTTACAGGTATTTCCATGGTGCCGAAATAAAATCCATCATTCTTCCAAGAGCGATGTTTGTCCGCAATACAAAGGAGTCATCATTCCAACATACCCACATCGTTAAACTCGCGACGAGCAGAGCTACTCAATTCCAGTCTTCCTTTATTCCCATGACTACTTGTGACTGGAACCACCTCCATGCTATCTTCTCTAAAACTTATTATCTCCAATCTTTCAAATCCAACCTCAACACGCCCCTTGGAATGTCCTCAATCTTACTCCTGTTCTTTCTTGTTGCATGTAATTACGGTTCATTATAGGTTCCACCCTAAGATAATCAAACTTACTTCTTTTTTGTGACCCTAATTCCTAAAAAATCTGGTGTGAAGGCCGGGCATCACACAACTTTCTCTTACGTAATTTAAGGAAATTTGTATACACATTTTATTTTTTTGGGCTAACCAATTGTCCTTATTATATTAATATTTTTAATGTATTACTTTAAAAATTTACCATATAAAGTTTTTTTTTTTTTTTGATAATTGTGTTTATTGTTTATTGTTGATTTTAGGTGAAGCAGTTGAAAATGAATTATGGGAGGAAAACGCCCAGTATGGGCACCCCTTCGGTTTATTCGCATGTAACGTCTCGGTCCACAGCTAATTTAAAGTCTTCCAGATCAATTCGATCCATTAAAATCCCCTGGTATCACAAACCAATTCTGCAGGATGCTATTATACTTGATATACAGAGAGGAGCATTAGTTACAGCATTCTATTCATTGGTATTTATGTCATTTATTCATTTCCTCTATAAATTTTAAAATGACTGTTGAATAATAATTATCTAATTAAAAAGAGTCTTCAGTCATTTATACAATCTTTATTAGTTAACGAATTTATGTACAATACTCAGAGCCGGTGCGTGTGATCATTCTTTTGCATGCAATAAATACTTGGCACCTCCTTCTTTAGAAGGCAATTTTTCCATTACAACACACTTACTATTTGCTACGTGCCGATTTTAATAGTTATTTACTTTTTCTTTAAAACTTTGTATTCATATATTTTTTTTCTTCAAAGAGATCTTTGTAAAAAGATAAAATGTTCAATTAATGTCATTAATCTTATGTTATATAAGAAAGTTTATTTCTTGTCTTAAGTTAGCCTAAAAAATTACTTTTCTTTAATGTTTTTTTTTTTTTTTTTCCTAGTAAATACAATAGTATTAATACAATAGGGAAAAATGGAGCTAATATGTCATTTAGAAGAATATAACAAGTTATAGTGCAGTGTCAATGTAACGAATATGTTCTGGAAGGTTCCCGCGGTTGGTTGTATGTGGAATAATGTTTTCCCGGGTTGGTCCGCGTTGATTGTTGAG
>JAAAKE020145381.1:0-13128 GCA_010014785.2 Anisolabis maritima | reverse complement strand
AATTTACTTAAAATTTCTAATAATATACTTATAAATATTTTTTGAAAATATAAATAAAACTAAAAAACTTAGTTTTTTTTTTTTTTTTTTTAAATAGTAAATTTAATTCTAATTTCGTTGTATTTGTTTGTCTTTTTGAATGAAATTGATCAGAAGCAGCTGAAATATTTTACATATTTTCCTTTATGCCCGGAGGCAGAATTCAGCCTATATATTGAAGTAAGGTTAGAAGAGCTTCATTCTAGAAAGGGCATTAAAACTTTTTAATGAATAAATTAAAAAAAAAAAACCCGTATTTTTTATTTACAAAATTTTTTTATCAATATTAAAAATAGCAATTTCCAATTAATTATTTGGCTTTTTAGTAGATCATAAATTTTTGTTAAATATTATTTAAAGGCCACATTCAGCTCAGGTTTTATTAGATAATTTTTATTTGTTTGCGCCAGTAAAAAAAACGTCTACTGGCACATATATTTTTCTATTGTCGTCATTTTGTCATTGTCATTGATTCGCTTCGTATCTTGAGCAATAAAGTTATATCGGCTACCTTTTTAATTTTAATAAATATTCACAAATGGATGCCAAAAAAAATAATTGACATGAAAGCATAGCTTTATAGATTACGAATTAAAATTATCTATTAAAACATCCGGACTAACAACAGATCAATGAACTAAAATGGCGTTTTTTTTTCTTTTATCTTTTTATACTGGGTTTTCAACTTGAGAAAATTAAATAAGAAAACCAGTATTATTCTAATGTAGTGATGAATTAAATTAAAATATTAAAATTGAAATTCAATTTCAATTTCAAGAATTCAATCGAGCCTAGGGAAAGAAAATTAGTGAAAATTTTCTCTTTTACTCCAGGAGGTATCAAAAATATTTTTATCAATTTTTAATTATCTCTCTCTTTATTTAATATTTCTCGCCGAGGTATTTTTTTTATCGCTTGCAACTGCTAATTGAGGGCCACATCGTTCTTCTTAATATTCTCCTTATGATTTGGATATTATTCCCTAAGCGCGAATAAGAAAGAAGCTAATTGCGCTTTTAATTGCAGGTTGGCTGGTCTCGAAGACCACCCACCTAATTGGCCTCCGGGGTCAGTGCCGCTTAATCATCCATTGGCTCGAGCACAATCTACAATTTTTGTCTTTTTATTCTCATATATACATCCATAATAAATTATCTTTACACGGCGGTTTTTTAAATGACGTAATCCGTTTTTATTCGGGTCAACAAGCGCCCAGGAAGCCTAAGAAATATAACATAGCGCAGTGAAATAATTCCATTTAAAGCGTTATGTTATAACATTTATTATATTATATTATCCGTTATAATATTACTTCTTAAATTTTGATGTGTGATATGTGCGAAATTTATTTTTTCTCTAGGAATAAATTTTTTTAAAAATATATTTATTTATTATTTAAGATAATGCTTTTTATCTTTATAAATTCATATTTCCCGGACCAATGCTTTACCGCGTTTTAATACCCCGGTAAGAGCTTAGGAGGTGTTTAATAATTATTATATTAATCAGGAACCGTAACTAAGACATTTTTATGGGGCAGAACATCAAAAATGCCAATAAAATTTGTACTTTTTGTCTCTCAAAAAAATTAGTCAATTTTACAATCTTATATTTTTATTCTTGCAGCTTTCAATTGAAGATCTCGAATATATATGCATATGAAAATTTTATTCTGGCCATTTTTTTTAAATTTAATTGAAAAAATAAATCAGATTTTGATTTTAACAACTCGAGATGATCTCCCAATGGCTACGCCACTGCCAATCCTAATTAATTAATTAAGTTACAGTGTAAAATATAACTTTTTAATTTTTTTCTCCTTTACTTGCCCATATTTTCTCTTCATAGCATATACATTATATTTTTTTAATGACATCATTCATTTATATTCGAAATTTACAATTGAAAACTAAAGAAAATTTTTTTACACCCTGTATGTATGAATCAGTAATTAACATTGAAATTATTTTCTTTCAAGGTTTTTCAATAATAATTGTAAAAATAAAAAAAAAAATTAAGAAGAGAATAAATAATAATAAGAGAATAATAAGGGGGAGGACCCCAAACATGAATCCTGTCTACGCTGCTCAGTGAAGTCAATTAATTTCTTTTGAATTCTTTAATTTTATAATTTCACTTCCCAAGTTCACCTAGTTTTAAATTATTCTTCTGCCTTTTCAATAAACCAACTTCACCGGAATTTCAACTTTACTCTTTTATTAATATAATAATCCGTGTAATATAGAATTTAAATATCCTTTACATCCATTTTTTCATTAATTTTAATTTTGAAATGAATTTTTCATTATTTGAGGTATTAAATTATTATTAACGGCATTAGTGCCGAATTAGCCAATAGCCAAATAAGACAAATACCTAGCGCCCATAATTGAGATAAGCCTCTTCCAGTAAGAAAAAAATATAAATACAAAATAATCAATTTAAAAAAATATTTCCTTAATAAATCAATGAAAGGTAAAAGTCTCACCTCATGTAGGAGAGGTCAGTGGTTCGCTTCCCAGCCTGAGTGATAAAAATTTATTTATATTATATTGACTATCAATTAAATAAATAAATAAGGAGGAAGCTTAGAAGCCAAAAAAGACTTGAAAAAAATGAATAAATATTTATTATTATTTTAAGATTTCTTTAATAGCAATTTATATCAATTTTGTCAAATGCTCATGACTCATGGAACATCACAAAAACGCAACTTGAATCGGGAGCTGGGAGGTGGGAAAAGCTCTCAGATTCTTTTATGTCCTTTTTTATATGAAGAATACCTGGAGGGGAGGTAATAAGATTTTGTGGTTGGCCCGCCTCCCCTCTTAGCTCTGCCTATGGTCCCATATCAGATAGAAAATACATCATTTAAATATAATTTCGATCTCTATTAAGAATCGTAAACCTTGCTTGACCCTTGACTCTTAAGACCTTAAGATTTATGGTCTCCACTATAAGAAAAATAATTATAATTATTTGATTGAAATCTACGCTTTAAATAATTAATAATAATTTATCCTGGCACTCTATATATTAGTATAGTGACGTAATTCATTTACATTCGGCGAGCGCCAGGCTTGGTGATTTACTCGCGCCCTATAAGTCTCCATTGTGTCGCCGCGGCGTCTTGATTCTATTATATATATATCGAATAGAAATAATGCCACCCACCTAAAACGAGACAAATGTGCCTTGGTGGGCATTAGTCTTCATCAGTAGTGCCAAAGGGCGGTGTTTGGGGTGTGAGGTGGTAGTCAGGCCCTTTTGCTTTGCTTTGGCATTTGTGCACCACGATTAGCATAAAGATCGAAACGTTGTATCATCTGCGCTTGCGTGGAGGGAGTGAAATTTAATTACAACGTCCATCTGATAAGCGCATACCATTAATTTAATAATGAACATAGGTCTAAGTGAATATTTCGTGTGCGATTTAATTGAGCGTCATTAAGTTGCGTAATTACGCCGTGACCGGCGGCGGATTGGTTTGGTTTGGTTTGGTTTCTACTGAACCAATTAACCCTCCTTTTCTTCTTGTTTTTCGTCGGGTGAATTTTCGAAAAAATTACACTTCCGTTTTCAATTTTGCTTTTACTTCTTTCTGGCGATGTTGCCAAGTCTGGCAGAAGATTGTTCTTATCTCAAAAGAATTAGCGTTGCCTTAAGCGTTATGTATATGGTGAATTATTTTAAATCCCTAGACCTGCTATATATTTTTAGGGGAGAGTTAGGCCCTATACATATTATTAATATCTACTTCAGAATTATTGTTGCAAAAAAAATATCTTCTTAATTATGGCCGTCGAGAGCTTTTCCGGACGGAATTGAAATTTGAAAAATTCGTAGAAAATAATAGATGAATTTTTTAAATGTTTATTCGTTCAGAGATCTACATGTTCCCCGAGCTAATACAGCCAACTCGGAGGGGGTTTTAATAACTAATCCACTAAATAAAAATAAAATAATATATAATATTAATAAAGATATAAGTAAACAATAAATATGCAAATAAAAATTAGAATAAAATTTATATCTTTATTTTCACTTAAATTAGGATAATTTTATTTTAATTAATAATAGTTTAGCCTCAGGTGTTGGAAATACAAAAAAATCTGGTGTGACTGAATGCAAATCACACAACTTTCTCTTACCCAAGGTAAAGAAAATTGTGTTATGGGCTATCACAGCAGATTTTTTGCATGGGGCACTCTTGGTAGCCGGTTCACAATTTTATTGAGATTTTATTTTTAGAGATTTTTCGTTTTTATGTATTAATTAATAATAAAAAAAATTAATTAAATCCTTTTATTATTAACAATTGAAAATTTAAAAGTCAAGGAGTGTGGGTTCGGATCCCAGGCAGACCGAGGAATGTTTATTTAAATTAATTGGATACCAATTGATGTAAATAAATTTGTATGGATTACAAGTATCGTACTGAATATATTATGTATCGTTTCTAGTCTATATATGGCCTCAGATGCCGAAAAGACTTAAAAAAAAAAACAATTGAAAAAATGTATATTTAATTATATAATAACAGCACTGTCCCTTACCTCACCTCACATACCAAAAGTCAGTGGTTCACCTCCCGTCCTGGGCGACAAAAATTTATTTAAATTATTATTGGCTACCAATTAATTTAAATTAATAAGGCCAAGTCTAAGTGACCTCAGATGCTAAAAAAGACTTAAATTATATATATAATAATTACCTTAAGTTAAGATTTTTCTTAGAAATATTTATAAATACCGGCCCAATATTTTATTTAACAAAATTTTTATTAATATTTTTTTGTCTACAATTTCTTTAGTTTAATAAATTTCTTTCTTTATTTTTTTATTCAAATTAATTTAAGTAAAAAAATTACATATAGGTAAGAGCAAGTAAAAATGAGAAAAATATTTAATTCTTGAATAGATAAAAAAGTAAATAAACTATGGTAGTAACCATTTTACTATAAAATAACTGTTACTTTGTACTCATAGCATTGTAGAAGTTTGAAAACTTCACAAGCACAACGATTTTGTTTCTGCGCAGGAGAACGAAATTTTTAAATAATTCCGCATTACTTTGGGAACATATTAATTTATTTTTGCTAGTCTGGATTAAACGGTCATTTTAATAAACCTATCCACACATTCTTAAGGAATCTTTTTCCATTAATAAGCAATAAAAGACACCTGTTTTTATTTTTATTTTCATGCCATGTGGCGAAAACTATAATAATAATGATAATCAAGTTGTAATGAAAATTTGCAATTACCTTGTCATGGTGGGGAAAATAAAATACTCGGCCTCCTCCTTGGTTGTTCCTGCCGCTGTGACTTTCTCAACACCCGATATGGAAAAACTCTGCTCAGTGAACATCATGTTCAAGATGGCCGAATGGAATTAACGCGAACAGCTAAGAAATAAAGAGAGATGTTGACTTGGAGATAGCAATTTCACAAATAGAGACATTTTTTCGGAGGTTGTTTTTTTTTTCCCGAGACCTAAGGGGAACAAGACAACAGCGTTTTTTAAGGTGGGGGTGGTTGTATGTAATAAGCGGTAGTCCACCCCCGACCGGGGTTTCACCTTGGATACCGTTAGGTTTTTTTTCTCTCCTCCTTTTGTAAAAAATTCCTCCTCCAAGGACATGTGCATCGCCACAATGCTCCGCCACTACTGCACTCCTCTCAGCTATAATTCATTCGTAATTTATAGCCCTTATTTCCTTCCGTCTCGGGCCTATCAAGCTCTCTTACCTACAAAACGACCTTCGTATCTTAAATTATCTTAATTTTAATAAATCTCCTATTAATGCGTTGAGTCTATTTTAATTATTTTTTAAATATAGCGAGTAAAATACTCGAAATAAATAATGCTCTCTTTAACAGCCTTAAAATAATTCCATTTATCTTAACAACGTGTTATTATATAGTTAATCACACAATGGCTATTATATTTTATTTATCACCAAATAATATGCTCCAAATGATATAACAAAGTGAGCAAGCAAAAAAAAATTCCCTGTTAAAAAATATTTAATGGAAGGGGCACTTGCCCCACTACCTCCATTATCATTGTAAATATTTCTTAAAATAATTTTTTTTTTTTACTTTTTTGAGAATATTCAATAATAAATAAAAGAATGAGTTGAGAAGGCAGTGGCTAAGCTGCGGATTACGGATCTAGAGTTGGAAATCAGCTCGGGTTCGAATCCGGCTTATCGCAAAAAATTATTTCCAAATTTGCCCGGGATAGGAAAGTGAGAGATAATCTCATAGGGTGTGGTACAAAGGGCCTAAGTGCCTGGACCTCCCAGATTGAAGGGGGTAACAATTCATTCATCCATCAAAATAATAAGTGTCTGCACATCTCGCTTTTGGTGACCCACGGGGCTCTGAGTATTTAACTATGCATCATTTTGTTTGGTTTATTATTTTAGTAACAATTCTTTGTTTATTTTTTAAAATTATTAATTCTTTTTTCAAATTTTTATTTATATGCGGACAAACTTACAGCTTCACTCTTTATATATAAATACAAAAATAAACAATTATTAAAAAAAAAATTGTTTAATATGAGCGTTAAAATTTTTAACAATTATTTCTAATAATTTTATAGATTTTTTTTTTATTTAAATTTTTATATTTTGATTGACCTTCATAATAAGTATTTTTTATTTTTTCATTTATTCATAAACATTTCTTAAATTTAATTAAATAAAAATTAAATATAAGGAAATTTGTCCGCTGGAATTTTTTTTTTTTTTTGATGTTTTTGATCCATAAACTTGAATTTAAAATAAATCATAATTATTATTATTATTAAAAATATTCGTGATGTACTCTTCATAGGGCAGTATATTCGTTTCCACGGCCTTCATACTAAGTACCTTTAACGTTGATCGATTTTATCCTAATTGGTTGTGATTGTAAAATTTGATGTCAGAAGGTTAAGTGTTAAATTTGGTAACTATTGGTTAAGTCGATTTCACGCTTGACAACCTGACGAAACCAATTTGTCCTCAAATTTTGCATGATCCCTTAAAAAGAGAATCAATAAAGTAACAATAATTATTATTATTGCGTTGGTGTCCGCTATTAGGGGATCCCCGAGGCCAGGGAATTTACGGGATGGGTTTAAGTGCCCCCTCCTTTCACCCCCACCCAGCTAGTCACCTGGACCAGGTCCCGAACTTCCCACGGGAGCATGTCTACTGCATTCATCACCGGGACAGCCAGCTCATAAAAACTAAGCAATAACAAAGCAGTCGCCATATTTATTTAATATTTATTTTATTTGCTTCCACCCGATGAACTCTCTCTTCTCTCTTGCAGCAATTTCTCAAAAACAAAATAAATAAATAAATAAATAAATTTTGAAATTAATCTCATCAATTAAGAATAAGATATCAGTACAAAATAAAATAAATATCCTTACCTTGGCTAGCTGCATTGCAGCCAACGTTGGGCTTTGTAGTTAATAGCAAAATTTGTTATTAAATACAGGAGCGTAAAACGGAGATGTACAAAATATAACAAATGATATAATATAAAACATTTTGATAAATTTTTCTAATTTTACTCTAAAAAATTACTTATTGTTACTCCTTCTTATTCAAGTACAAATTTTATATAATTCTGTAATGATATAAAAAGATCTTGATTAATTAAGAACGAAATAAAAATGACAATTTTTTATCGGAAGTACTTCTAAATTAAAAATAGTAATTCTTTGGAAGGAGTACTTTTGCCAAAGAATTAGCATCTTTATTTGACCTTCTTAGTTACATTAAATCTCTAAATGGGGTTTTATCCCATTTGCAAAAATAATGTTTCTCAACTTCATTTGGAGAGAAAACCAAAAAGAAAAAAGTTCCCCGCTCTTGTAAATAAATAAAAAAATTTATTATCATTTAAATTATCCTTTATTTTCATATATAATAATATTTGACGTTTCAAAAAATTTTAAATTTTTTCTATTCTGGTTAATATATATTTTTTTTTTAGTTATATCAATTAAAGAAATTTTTTATTTCTTTAATTATACTTTCCCTTAAACTATTACTTATCTAACTTCTTTTTATATTTTCAAATTTCATTTATTTGCCATATTATTTTTGTTCCGATTAAAATATAAATATAATCGAGTTTGTTAAATCGATTTTATTTCCTATCAAGGTCATAAATCCGAAAATAAATTTTATTTCTATCAAAAAATAGCTCTGAGAAACAATATTAGATTTTATTCTTGATAGCGAGATTTAGTGGAAAATAAATGATGAGATGAAATATGGGGATAATTTTCATTCAAGGTGTCAGATTACAACTACGTTTTATTATATCTTATCATATTTTAGATAATAATATATTATATTAACGTCGAAAATATTTGAATATTTTATGCTTCTCTTTTTAATTAAAATTTTTTTGTAGGATTTAGAATTAATATTTTTTAATAGAATTATTTCGAAAAATATTTTATTGATTTTTTACTACTGAACCGGATGAAAACTAATAATCATAAGACGCCACTCTAATGGGCCGCGAAGACATAAAACAACACAAAAAAAAATTTATAAAGGTTTCATTCAAGTGTAAAAAAAGGGTCAGGGTCTGCCACTGCACGTACTATTTAAGGTCAAAAGTGTTTTGAATTTTCTCCATTCCCTTTAATGGGGGGGGGCAACTCCAGAGACATTATATAAAGACGCGCGGATGTAAAAAGCTTGAGAAACACTGTCTTAAACAAATAACAGATTAAGGATCCAATTTTTCCTTCTAAATATTTTTTTTTTTTCAAAATTTTTTCTCAACTTTTTTTCCATTTGACCTTCCCAATTATTACCGGTTTAGCAAATTTATTTCCTTCTCAAAAATATTGTAGTGTTTGCATCCCGTTTTAGGCCGACTGAGTCATCTAGTATTATTGATTAATCAAGCTTAATTGGTACATCTCTAATTTTTATTCATTATTATTCCTCATTTATATTAATTATGGCCAGGGGGGAGGGGGAACATTTTAAGGAGGGAAAGAAATTCCAATGAAATTTATTCCTTTTTTTTTTATTTTATTTTAGAATTTTGCTACCTTTGACGAAAAATCTTTCCACTTACAACTATTCTGGTCAACAATTCATAACAAAGCTACAATATTTTAAATATTTAGGTTTTTTCCTGTTAAAATTTGTCCTAATTCACATATCTTATGGGAATCCCTCTTCTCGCCTTAACAATTAAAAATTTATTTAAAATTAGATCCATGATTTTTAAAATTCCTCTTTTAGTAAGTATCATTATTATTACGGTATTAGAAGTATTATTCAATCATTTATTAATATTTATTCTTCGCTTAATGAAATATATTTTTTTGAGTTAATAAATGTATTTTATTTAAATAAATATCCCCCCCCCCTCTTCTGTTAAAAAAAGATGAATGTTTAATTAACCATTTCCTGAAGACGAAAACGTTTCTATTCCTCTCTTAGAGTGTCAATTAATAACAGAAAAGCGTACGGGAATAAGAGAGTGGGGGGGGGGGGGGGAATATCCAAAAGGATTGGGGATTTCGGGGATTGTGTGATTCCCTCTGGGCCGATTGCCTCCGTCACTTACTTACTTTTATTGGGTTGCCGATTGTCAACAAGTGCCTCATCGACGTCGTCGTTGTCGACGTCGTGTTCCGGGGCAATATCGCAATTCACGTGCCTCAATCGACGACTCCCTTTCCTCCTCCCTCTCTCTCCGGGTTATTTAACCAGAGAATCACACCTCCAGGCTCCACGTAATAATCGTAACTGTAATTAGGAGAGAGAGAAAAAAAAATGTTAATAACCTCCCTCTCTCGGGAACAGCCTTTTCTTTAATTATAATTGATTTACGTCTATAATTAATTAATTGCATTTTAATGGCCGGTTTTGTTCTTGAACCTGTTCTGGGATTGAAAAAAAAAAAACTCAAGAAATAACGCTTTTTAAAATCGAAAATTATCTATGACGGACGATTTTAATGAGATGTGAAAATTGTGGGGTAATTTTTTCGGAAGTTCAAAGGTGTTGTTGCAATTTGATTTTTTTTTTAATACTACTAAACAAGAGATTCTCGTTTTAAATTTTTGAAGAAAGAGGAAATTACATTTAAACACTCATCCCACTTATACTCAAATCGTTTTATAATTTAGTATAATTTAACTAGATGTATTATTATAAATATGCAGACATTCTAAGCCAATACAATCACTTGGAGAAACAACTGGCTCCTAAAAGCGTATGTAGTTGAACCATTGGCAGATTTTAGACAATTATAGAATCAAAACTCTGCCTTCCAAATTAAAATGTACAAATACAAAATACAAATGTCCATCTTAGTAAAATAGAATCGAATTATTGGGCGCTTCCAACTTTCGGTTTTTTCAATTATTTTTTTTTACTTCTCTTTGTCTGTCCCCCACCCCCATATTATGAACCTCTCTCTAGGCGTATGATCACTTGATTTACTTGCAAAAAATACTCACTAGTAATGATTAAATGTACTATGACTAAGTATTAGTCCGTAAAAATATATCGAGGTGTTTTTTCCTTCTTTAACGCGTAATTTTTTTTTTTCCAATGAAATTTATTTTGCTCTTTGATATTAACATATTAGTACTATATTAAGACGATATTAATTTGAACAAAATTGACTAGGGACTTTAAGTGTTGTCCCCTATACTTGTTTTTCATTCTTACATAAGGATATTCATAAATATAAAATTTTAATTTATAAATCAAATCTGAAAATCCATTAATATCCTCTTAACAACAACAACAAGAAAAATTTGGCTAAATTATACATTTGTTTTTAATTAACTAAACGAGAAAAAGATGTTTTTTCTCTCAGCATTTATTTTATCCCTATATATATATATATATATTTTTTTTTTTTAATGACTTTTAAATTTTGTCCTATTTTAATAAATAAATTCATCAACGATCATTAGTAAAAGGATCTGGTTCTCTGAAACAAAATTTATTAGTTTATATTATCATACTCGTTGATCAAAAGTAGGCAAAAAGATCTTTGATCAGAATCTCTGATGTGGCGTTCAATAAAAGTCCTTGCAAAAGATACTAAATTTTTTTTATTATATCAAGACCTTAGTACCAATTTTCGTAAAAGAATAATTAATAGCTAATTTTCATTTTTATAAACACCATTACTAATAAAAATAAAAAAAATTTTAAATAAAATAAAAACTAAAATATAAAAGGGTAATGAGTAAAAGCGTAAAGCCTTTTTTAGTGAGAGTTTAAGACCTTTTTACTCACTATCCATTTATTTAACCTATTATTTTATCTACTTTATAAACTATGAATTATTCTTTTAACGCCAATTTATCAACAACAGCCACCTTACTTATTCACAAATAAGAAGAAGAATTCTTAAATTAATTAATAATAGAGCCTAGGAGGAACTCATATTTTAGGTGACTATTTATTGGATTTTAAAGGGCAGGACGAGGGAGTCAACGCCATTTGCGTTTATTATCCTCACCGATCAATTAATTATTTTCCGGCCGAGGATTTAAAATCATCGCATCTGTAAAAAAATTCTCTTCAAAGGTCTTTGGTCCTTAGATCCTGATTCTGCCCTTTAAGATCATAAAAAAGGAGTTTATTTATATATTTTTCACATAATTAAGACTCATGTTTCCTTTTATAACCAGACAATGTGACAACACACGCAAGAACATAAATACTTAGTATTTTGTTAGTTATTTTTGTTTGTTTGTCAGCGACTATCCAAAACAAAAATGGCTCAAGGATAAAAATTCTATCATGTAAAATTCCGATTATTTTGAACTTTTTTTTATATTTTAGTTTTCCGGCTGCTGAGGCCATTATGACTATTATATACAATAATATATTCCTTATTAATTAGTAATCAATTATTTTAAATAAATTTTATCGTTCACTACGGTAAGCGAACCACTTACCATTGGATTAGAAAAACCTTGACTTTACTCCAAGAAGTTTACTTTTATTGTAATGAATTAATGAGAATGACATATACATATATATATATATATTAAAAAAATTTTTGCATATATTAATAATCGAATTGGTTACTTCTTTAAATGTATTTAAGCCTGTTATAAATTTTAACAAGAGAAATGATAATAAATTCTAATAAAAAACGTGTACACATAATAAATAATATGAAATATTCTTATTTCTTATTTATAATTAATAATTCATTTAAATAATCGTCATGACTTGTAATGAAACCTTTTAGTAACAATTGTAATAGAAAGTGAGTTTCAGGGTCAATTAGGGAATTTATTCTCTCACATTATATAAACAAAACACAAAATTACATTGGCTTAAATATTTATTTTCTCTCGTTGTGCGTGATACATTTCACTAAAATAGAGAGAGAGAGAGAGAAAGGATTGATTAAAGAAGAGGTGATTTTCCTTTTGCCAAAATTCTTAAAATCAATACGAAGCGACTATTGAAGATAAATGAGGAGAGAAAGAAAAAGCAAGGAGAGAGAGAGAGAGAGAGAAATCGAATAGTCTATAATTCAAAGAGAGAGATGCCACCTAAACCCCTTTTTTTAAATTATTTATTTATTCCAAAATTTTTCTAATGATCACTAACAATTCTAGTCTTCACAAATATATAAATTTTATACTAGTAAAAATTAATTTTATTAACTATCTTGTAATTAAATAAATAAATCTTAAATAAATAAATTTTATTTATTTTTTTTTTAAATTTTCCTTCTCTTCATTTTCCCTTAACCCTAAAAGCATTTCAAAATATAAAAATAATGGCTAGAAATACATACATTTGTTTATGGGTGTTGGTCAAGGGAGAGGGGAGGGGGAATTGAACATTGGCTGGAAAAATGAAAATATTTTTTTTTTTAATTTTTCCAACTCATCACTAAAAAATTTTTAATAGCAATAATAATGACTAGTACTACGTCATTTGCTTAAAGGTGTTTGGGGGTTGGAAAAATGCAAATGGTTTTAAGTTTCAAGTTAACTCTAAAAGGTTTCAATGTGAAGGAAATAAAAATTGGAATTCTTTTTTTCAATTCAATATTTTTTTTT